>RAOH01000141.1:0-54166 GCA_009804965.1 Neurospora sp. FGSC 26632 | reverse complement strand
CTTCCGATCTATGCTGCCGCCAGGGGCTCTGCCGGATGAGCTGCGGTTGTAGTAGTCGTCGTCGTCGTCGGCGGAGCTGTAGCCGAGGTACTCATCTGCTGGGAAGGAGCGGGCGCGGTCGTCGTGACCGCGGCCGCCGCTGGGCTGGGAGGTTCCGCGGGGTGCGTTGTGGTGCGATGAGGCTGGGTCGTGGTGAGTTAGCGTGTTTCATTATCAAGATTTGGGAGATAGGGAGGTAAGGCTTACGTCGAGACCGGGAGTCATCAGGTGCGGCTACTTGGCGCCCGGAGGGGCGGTAGCGAGAGCCTGAGTAGGACATCTTGACTTGACGTGCGATCTTGTTCTTGTTGTGAGGATCTTGCTTGGTTCTGTACGTCTGGTAGATAGGGTCTGTTTTGGAAAGTTTTTCTGAGGGGGAGGGTTTGAGGATGGGATCCTTTTTATGGCTTATTCGCAAATGAAGAAATTTGTTTGAAGGGGGGTGGTCGTGAAGGGAAGTCATTGTGAATTGTCGAGCTCGCTTACCACAAGTATCACCAGTTTAAGCAAGGGTGGTCATCGAGTGGTTGCTGGCTCGGTAACTGGTTTGGGGATATCCTTCACCACATCTCGAGTATTGTTCACCATATATCGAATTGTTGGAACCGCCGGATCGAATACCCGATGAATCCCCGGATTTCTTCGTCACGGGACATAATGGACGACTGGATGAAGGAACGGGTCAGGAGGGCCGTGAAGGCTGCCAGACGACAAACGAACCATGAGGCCTGACTTCAGCAGAGGAAGCAATGGATAGCCATCCTCGTCATTCACCCGTCACCAGATAGTGCTCATCGAAATCGGAGGAACGCGTACACGATGGCTCCTTAGATCTCTTCACGAGGCACCACGGATAACTGGATGAAGGAAGACGTCAGGAGCAATGTGAAGGTTACTGGACTACAAACGATTCGTTAGGCCTTACTTTGGCAGAGGAGGCAACGAATAGTCATATTGGTCACTCGCCCGGTGATCGACCCTGTGAACAAATCATTGTTTCTCCCACATAATTTCTATTTAGGATCAAGGAAATCCCCAGTACAAGCCTATTCAAGCAAATACCGCAGCAAAGCTTACCATCAGTGCCAGCACACATTCAAGACGTATTCAACATTATCCCAAGAACACACCATCTAAATCATGGGTTCACGCAGACATCCCTGCCCCGACTTCGGCCCTCCTTAGCTCAACCCAGACCAAGATATGCTTCGCCGGGCTCGCCTGCCGTTTAGCAGTTTACCAGGATGGTACGCCCCTCAACCCCACCAAAAACACCCCAAGCTTTTGTAGAGTGCCCCTCTAACCTAACATATACGTATTAGGCAAGAACGTCCCATCCCCTGGACCGAAGAACCCGACCTCTACCGCCCACGGCAAGAACCCCGACGCCGATCTCCCGAAAGGAACACGGAGACAAGCAGATACCGCCCCATCCGCTCGCAGCATAACTTCGACCGCTACGGCCCTTCAAGCTATGATAGCGAGGGAAGAAGAAGACCACCGTCGCCGTCGCCAGCTCCGACTTCGAGAGCGTACCGAAGCCAAGGGTCAAGAGCCGCGACGGACGAGGATATTAGCTCTCATCATCATCATCATCATCATTATTATTATTATCGTGGGAACAGAGTGATGGATAGGGATATGGAGAGGGAGATAGAGAGGGAAAGGGATATGGAAAGGCAAAGGGCTAGGAGAGAGTCTTCTCGGGAAAGAAGGAGAAGGGAGGAGTATGAGTGGGGGAGAAGGGATCGGTCTTCTGACTATGGAGGTGGTCGGAGAAGGAGTCGGGCTTCGCGATTATTTGACGGCCTGGAGAGGCTTTTGAAGTGGTAGGTAGACAGGGGAAGTGGGTGCCAAGGATGGCATGGAGGAAGGAAGGAGAGTCTTCGATAGCTGGATCACGAATGTCGGTCGCGGAAGCGCTGGAATAGAATGGATGAGAATCAAGAATGGTAATAGGAAGGGGCAAAGTTGCCCACATTTATCATGATCCATTGGTGCATGGTCGTGGACTCCTGCTTTGATACTTTTTTTATGCGAAGGGGGGATGTCTTGCCTGGGAAGACAAGGTCCGGAATGAGATGAAGCATTAACTGACTCAACGCAAAACTTGGGTGGTCTAAGATAGGGGCCTAACTTCCCGGCAACCTTCCGTCATCGCGGCCTTGGCATTTCATTCTTCCAGGTCCCAAAACTAACACTCCGGCAAGTCCAGAGATAACATGCGCCAGATGCTGAGAAAACAGACGAGAGCGTCATAGGCCACAATATCGGGACCGCGCGGTTGTTGTTGTTGGCTGGTCATGCTTGCACATGGAACCAACAGTCCAGTCTTTGTCTTTCGTTCAGCATTTGACGGGCCGTTTCTACGAACACACCCCACGGCGGTTGGCGGTTGGTCGAATACTGCGATGCTCTCAATGAAATCATTGGGGGAAACCATCTAGCCAGGTAGCTTGCCGCCAGCCCTCTTCTACCTGTACGAGGTTGTATCAAATACAAATTCGATCAGTAAACGATATCCTGCAATCAAAAGCGACTTTCTGTTCTTGAATGAGGGGAGCGACTCGCTGGAAGATATCAGCCCCACTGCTCCGTAAGTTCTTCATGAATTATAGATTTTTCCCGCCTTACATAGGCAGGGAAGTCTTGAATGACCGTGCTGATCATGCCTCAATGCTTATTCAACGTGGATGAGATAGCCGCCTTCGTCCGAGCCCGGTGAACCAATATTGATCATACTCACCAGCATATTCAAATCCTAAAACAGCATGACACAAAAGACACATTTGGTCTATAGGCGCTAACTGAATCGTTGTCAAAGCGATGGGTGTCTCTTCTGATCATTTTCCCATGCCGTGCTGAGATATTCGAGGAGTGCCTCGTGACGATGCCCACACATTGCGGCTCCTCCAGGCCCTCCTCAAGTATAAGATCAGCGACTAATCACGCTGACGGTTATCTGATCGGCCATTAAACACGCTCTTACTACCAAACTTGTCAGAAACTTTGTTCTTTGCCTTCCTTTACGATTTTCAGATCCTTCTGGCTCCCTTACCGACCATCATCAACTCAGCTATAACCAAGCAAAGCCCAGCTCACCCACCACCAAGGACTCAAGATGGTGAAAAGAAACCACCCACGTCATGACTCTTCCAACGACCGGCAACTAGTTCTACGGAACGGCAATTCGGAGATGCAAAAGTATGATCCCGAACAAATCTACGATAACCGAGTTTTTTACGACAAAAGGGGGATCAGATCTGATGGTCGGTATCCACGATCGAGCTTTAAAGAGGACGACCGGACGGTTATCGATGATAGGTAAGTCGCCAGCCATGACACAAACAAGCATAGAGTAAGCTGACCAAATGATTGTGAATTCAGATGGGATCGGGCCTCTTCTCACACGCCGACAGCACAGCAGAGTGTATATGCAGAGAGTGCTGCAGACACAGACGTAACGGTAAAAAATGGAGATGGTTTTTTGAAAGCTGTCCCCAGCATACTGTTGTACGATGAGCACTCATCTAGGATTAAGCGCAGCGGTGAATCCGGACCTCGTACCCGACCCCCAGCCATTCCAAGTCAGACCGTTGCCTATGTTGAAGGAGTCGACAGAAATCGGTTGCGGGGAGGACCTCTTTCAGGAAACACATACGGATCTCACGATGGGCCAAGGTATGACTTGGCTATCTCAACTCTTATACCACTGCTTGCTAACAAAAACTTGACATCCAGAAACCACGGTAAAGCGACATCAAGCGGCTCTAGCTATATGCCTCGGTACTTGCAGGAGAAACTCTTGCGATAAGCACAGTCGTTGATATGGAAGACAAGCGTCTGTGGGACAATTGGGATGACTTCACGGAAAGCGAGGAAGCAGCCATGCAGGATTATATTTGTCATGACAATAATGGGAGGGTACTATAGCCATCAACCCAGAATGTCCAGGATATCCTCACTTCACCCATCGAGTGGGCTTGGGTCGGGTGGGGGAATATTCCGCTGAAAGCATTGCTGGTAGTATTACGGAAGACGGATTTTGATCAGGAGGGAGCATTCGGGATTTTAGGAGGGCATCGGACAGGGTGGGTTTGGGATTTGTCTTACGCGGCAGTTAGGAGGGACATTATGGAAACTGTTGCCGAATGTTTCTATGGGCTGGTTTGTGCTATTAGCTGAAAATGGGCGATATTCTGATCGTTTCTAGGATTGTGACTTAATGAACTGTAGTTGAAGGACGTAGAATGACTGTATTTGGAGTGTCAAGTGCTCCGAGCTGATGGGACGGCCTTGGTGACGCGACGTTCGATGTGGGCGTGGAATATGCAGCGGTCTGGCTGAAGGAAAGACATGGTCTGATAGGGCTGGCGCGAAGGGCATTGGAGGTAGTTCACCCTATGGGATAGTATCAGTAGCTGGAGGGAGGGACAAGGTCCGAGGAGGAATGATGTCGAGGGTTGTGATGGCGCGAATGGCTCAAAAAAAGAAAGATCTTCAGCACCCGGAGGGCAAGGAGCGTTGGGTCTAGCTCGAAACGTCGGGGCAAGATGAATACGAAGGAATTGGTCCGTATCATTGACGAAGCAACCAAATCGGAAACACTGGTTACCCGACACTCGTGCTTGTTTGTCAACTGCTGCTTTGCCGCATTTTGGTTCGAAGGGAGAACGGTTGGTTGGCCCGGGGGAGGCGCTTCTGGAATAAGATAGGGCGTTAACTGATTTCCAGCACATCTTGGTTGGCCCTAGTCAGTGAGGTAACTCCAGCGCTGCATTTGGCGACATTTCGTCACTGCGGCCTCGGCATGCCGTCCTTTCAGGAACCAACACATAACGCTGCGATAAATGACGAAATAACAGGCGCCAAGTCATAATTAAGAGGATGAGGACACCAAGTACAGTGCCATTGAAACCGCGCGGTTGTTATGGGACGGCCAAATGAACTCAGGCAGCCAACAGCCAAATCCTCCGTCTTTTCATTCAGCATTTCCGCAATATGCCGCCCTGAGGAGCACCCACGATGGGAGATACCTTGATCGAACAAGGTAAAATCATTCAGCAGCCAAAGAACTTAGTAGGTAGGTGCGGCTAAGCGCCAGCCCTCACTCGTATTTCTGAGAGTGTACCAGCTGTAGACTTGATCAATAAACGATACCGCATGAGCATGCTAGTTAATCTCAAAGAAGGGGTTTAATTTGTTACCACAGAGCTATAATCAACACCTCCTCACGGATTATGTTCTTCATGAGATCACCTGTCACATGAGCGGCAGTTTTCCAGCGCTTATGGGAGATCTCAAAGCTCCAGTAGTGGACCAGAAGCTTCTTTTGTCTCACTCTCGAGCATATATTACCCCTATAACTTGTTGCATATGGCCAGTCCGGCGGGTATCTCCCAGGATAAGTATAAGAACCCTCAAACATCGAGCCTTGACCAATTTGTGTGAATCAAGCAGTTACATCCGTCCACAACCACCCGATAAGTAAATCCTTGTGCGCCACATCCCACGAACTTCCGTGGAAGCAACGCCCATATACCAGAAAGAAGTTCAACAAATGCACAGCCTATAGGCTCCAAAGTCAACTTCAATGGCAGACCCGAGAAGCGGACGCGCCTACTCTACTAGAGGCAAAGACAGGGCGAGGATCCCATGGTATGTTTATGCTGTGCCTGAAGGATTGCCGGGTCTTTTACTAACAACTCTCATCTTACACTTCAGTTACGAAAGAGGGTCATCGAGATCACGATCACATTCATATGATCGCGAAAGCCCAGACCCACGACGCAGTCCTAGCCCCAGACGAGGGGACAGCAACAACCATGAGAGAACTTGGTCAGATTCACTTGACAGCTACGGAAGCAATGCTTTTCATCAGCAGACTCCGAACCGTGGTCATGCTAGACCGGACAATACACTAGTCGAATATATTTCTGCGGGTGACCTTGAAGCACTGACTTCGCAGAGCGCGGATAAAGAAAGATATCGCCCGACCGCAGTGAAATTTGATCCATTAGTCACAAAGCGTCACCGGGATTATGGAATGAGTTCTGGGGAAAGCAGCTTTAAACAGTTTGCAAGGGATAAAGAAATTGAAGACGGCACAGGAATCGCTAATGAGAGGCGAGAAGAGCGTGAGGAAAGACGTAAAGAGATGTTGAAACAGGTAGAACAAGATCGCCGCCGTCAGTAGAAGCATGTGTACAAGGAAGGAGGATACAGGACCCATCAACGCATAGAGGACTAGGCAATCCTTCAATGTACCCATCAAGCGGACATGAAATTGCGTCGAGGAGTTGGATAGTCAAAGCACAGTTGGCACGATGACGAAGAGTGGGTTGTTGCGGTCATGGAGTATTGCATACGCGAGGGGGAGATTGGATGACGGTTTCTGTATTACGGCCACCTTGGAGCCGTCAAGGTGGTCGTGGAAACATGTAATGAATATTTGTAAGCGCTGGTTCGCTGCTATTAACTGAAGATGGGAAATAAATGGAAAATTGGGGTTTGAAAATTCGTGAACGCAATACGCCAATTGTAGAATCGTTGGAATCAGAGGTCAACCGTGATTTTCAGGAAGTTTTGGCTTCTAGACTCTTGCCATGTCGGAGGCGAGAATTGCATAGCAGTATGACTTCCATCCGGCTTGTGCCTTTCGCCACTATGCCGAGCGTCACTGCAAGATGAGGAGGTTCAGTGGATAGTCAAACCTTTCAAGGTCTACCCTTCTGTCTCTGACCATGATGAATTCGACGAGTTCCATAGTGCCATGAGCCATAGCGGGAAGTACGAAATGGTGAAGGCCATACGTGACTGTGAGGAATGGACACTCGTCCAAGATGTAGCGTCGCAAACACTACGATGAATAGATCGTCTTTCGATAGATGCGTGAACAGCCAATTTCGAAAGACTGCCGTCAAGTCATTGCACTAATTCCCACAAAAGATAAGAATCGGTGTATACCTGTCAGAGAATGACTGGTTATGCCTGGACAGCACCGATAACTTCGGCGTATATGCAGGCCGTTGACCGCAGAACAAGCAAAGCCCACTTGAGTTTTTGAATCCAACAGCCCGGTATCAATGGCGAGACGTTACGGATATTCAGGGTTCACGATACCCACTCGTAACCGTGACTGGGATGACTACCGTGCCTCCCTCGATCCGTACAGAAGCACCAGGACCGACTCCCTGTACAGCCCCAGCCGGCCGACAGTAGGCTACCGTCAATCCCCGAGTGCTTTTTATTCTCCGCAACCGAGACGTCCCGATTATGGAACCTATGGCCGATCATCCTTCATCGACAGTCCTACAAGACCGCGCGCCCCAAGGAGAATCTACGACTCGGATTATGATGCCGACTATTCCGACCAGTGGAGCGGCAGCGCCGCAAGGGGTCCTGCGCGATTCGGTGGTCATGGCTTCAACACAACACTTCGAGGCTCGGCGCTGTACGGTCGTTCTAGGTTCAAACGCCGCCACAATCATTCGCGTATGACAACTCAGGGGCTCGCGGCTCAGAAAGCGGTTCCGATTATAGCGGCGACGTGAGAAATGCCCGCCGCGGGCGCAGTCCGGTCCGTAGGGGGTATTCGCCTTCACCAACTCGAACGCAAAGGTCGTTCTGGAGTAGTCCGGATCGGGATCGAGGATGGAATCGGTCGGTTCGAGTGTTTAGGCCGCCGTCTCCTGTCCAGAGGAGCTGGAGACCATCACCCCCACCCCCCCCCGCGCCAACAGAACAACCCGTTCAGCCGTCGGTCGTTCAGAGATGATGACAGCTTCGGAGGCAGGAGCCAGGGTTATGGTCGGTTCACCAGTTACACGAGCGATGATCCAATTCGGTTGCCACGGTCACCAGATCCTCAGGCTGCAGGTTGGTGGTCGGGATATTTTCAGCGGACAGGGTCGAGTCGGTACCGCGGGTACTGGTGAGGGCTTGATGTCGTGATTTCCGTTATCGCTCGAGGAGATAAGTTGTGTGCTTGTGACATGTGATGCTTTGGTGTGAAGGAATGTGTAGGAAGATTGTTAATTGGACCGGGTTGGGGGAGTCGAGCGCTGTGGGAAGATGATCGTGTCGCGACGAAGGTAGGTCATGTTATTGAGGAATGTTGGCCGTTTGCAATGAGCGTTACACATTTTGGGTGTTCATACGTTGGAACAAAGTTAGGAATAAAAGAGAATTGGTGTGTTTATGATAAATTGCTACTAAGATGCCAAACTTGTAGAAACTTTGATCTGGAACGAAGGGACGTTGGAAGTGGTTGCGATGAGGGGTATCACGTTTATAGTGGGGCGGGCCTTCTTATCACGGAGATAAGAAACCGATTAGGTGCAGATAAGATAAGATTGATGCCTTACGTCATAGCATAACTTATCGGCTCTGCAGGCGCTTCTGAATGCCCTCACTTTTCCCCGAAAGTAAACAAAACATATCTATGGTGAGTATCAAACTAGCTACATATTAATCTCCGACATCCCGGGCAAGCTTTGAATGTGAGAGTTTCTGACCTTGACCAGAATCCAGCGATTCATAAACGAGTGGCCGACTTGAGTTCGGGGGTCACAATAATCAAAATCCAATGATAAAGCAGCATGTGCGGCACCGGTGCTGGGAAGATAGACAGACACGTGTGTGCGAATGCTTTCTACATTCCGCTGGACATAGTAGGTCTAATTCAAATGCCTTGGGCCATCGACGCGATGCGTGCAACTGTGTCTACGTGGCAGAAATTACCCCTTTATCATCATGGCTATTCATTATCGACGTGAAGGGATGTTGAATGGAAGACAACGACCAGGGTAAATCGACCCTTGAAAAAATTTGATTGTAACAGTTGATTGTTTTTCGTTTGTCTGTGCGCTGGGAATAGCCTCATCTCTTTCGCAGCCATCGAAGGGTGCATACCAGACAGACCCCTTTCGCCCCGACCCAAAAAGTGCGATGGGGGCTTCGTTCACAATTGGAAAAGAAAGAGAAAAATTCAGGGATCATAATGACACTGTCTTCAGCAAAAAGTAATGGCGACAAGAATGGTAAAAAAGAATGGCAAAAAGCTCAGGCGCCCAGGTAAGCTTGTGGAACGTACCACAATGCTCCAGCTGCGCCCTACGAAAACTGTACCTTGGACACCGCGCGCCCAGCAATGTTTTCATCAACAGGAACCACTGCGCCATAAGACCACAGGGCCCGTTGTGGTATTGGGGTCTGGTACCCGACCTTATATTAGGCCTGCAGCTGGATCGGTGGTACCGGGCGGTATGCAGGTGCCTGTCAGGGTGCTTGTGGCAGCTGGCAGGGCATGTTAGGGGGCTGCGCTCCTTCCTCAACCACCCAAGTGCCAAGGGAAGCCCCTAGATGCGGACAGCGCCAGAAGAGGGGGAGGGGCACTCAGGTTTGAAGTTTGGATGACAGAAAGAGGATGCCGGCAGGTTAGACCGGCTGTCTGGACACTGGGACCCACTGGTCGTGTCTTGCCCCGGTTACGGCCGTGGGAGAAAAGTTTCTGGTGCAGTGGTGAGTACCTAAGTATCGAGAAAGTGAGGTTTCGCAATCAGGAGATAGTGACTTCGGACCTCTGAGATCTCATATCAGATGTCGCAAGTCGGACGTAAGCAAGAAGATCACAAATGCTCCGTCTCTTAGAGCTTCCTCACAAACATAAGTAACCAAGCCAGAGGAAGTTGTCAAACGACAATATCAAGCAACATCAAGGATGTTTTTCTTGTGATCAACATACGTATCTATGATATACTCCATTTCGGCGTCGTGCCTACCATCCCGCGTCTGTTCCTTCATACTTGCGGAAGGTACTTTGCTTAGAAATGCTGTTCAGAAAACCGAAGCCCATGTTACTCTCCTAATTCTCGCTTCTCATGGCCCCTTCTCGAGAACTGGCGCCGCCTAATCCACACCCTTCCCACCACCACGGCCTGACCGGCGGCTGAATTTATCGACATCGCCAAAATATCCCCTCTCCTACTTGTTTCAACGTCATCTTCAGTTATGGTCTACTATACCTCTCTCCTATCACACATTGGATGATAATAACCATCCTCCTCATCCATGGCTTCATGAACACCTCCTGGCGGCCACCTCGTCCCCCTCCTATCAGGCTGTACTGGAACATACGCTCCCCTCGGCAGCCTCCCTGGACCCCCCTGACCACTTGCCAAAACCTCTCTCGAACTTCCTCTCACATCAACTGCCTTCCCCTTCCCCTTCCACTTCTTCTTTCTTCTTCCACCTCCATCCATAGCCTCGTCACTTCCCTCATCCCTTCTTTTCACATACCTCTCCCCACCCACTTCCAGAATAGCACCTATCCCGTCTCCCAACCACCGCAGTGGCACCTCCCCTTCTCGTTCTTGGCCCCGCCACTGAACTTCATCTTCCCAGACAAGGCCATCTTGAAACATGGGAAGAGCAGCCATCGGCACAAAAATAGGCGGAGGAGGCCCCTTCCACTTCCGCACTCCCGTTCTTCTCCGTTCCCTTCGTTCCAGGCCTCTCTCGGAATTAGAATCGGACTCGGGTTCCGGTGGAATTGGCGGTCTCCAATCCGCACCGGTTCTGAGTGTTTCTAAGAGTCTACCTGTTATCGCTACGATTCCGTTTGCTAGGCCCAATATTGGTCTAACCAGAGTGGGAGGAAGACAGGGGCAACCGGCCTCCTCCATGTCGTTATCGTTGGGGTAAGGGAAGAAGTTGTTTTCACTTCCTCCTTGTTGAGATGAAGTGGGTTGGTTAAAACGGTTGTTTGACACACCTGGGTCAGTAGTGGGATGCCATTTGTAGGGTGATGTCGCTGATGAGAATGGTGATGGTGGTGATGAGAGCTGTTGTGACGATGTGTAAACCCCTGTCTCTGTTTCAAACTCGCTGGTTTCATGGCTTGGGTCGCTGTTATCTTGGTCATTGTTGAGAAAGGTGGAGTAAGTGACGGAGATTGGTGATTCTGGAGGTTGTGTGTAGAAAGACTGTTTAGAAGAACCTGAAGAGGAGGAGGAAGAAACATCCCTCTGGCCGGAAGGTTGAGATTCCATAGTGGCGGAAGTCTTCTTCATGGTAAATGTAGCTTAGTTCGCAAAAGGAGAGGATCTTATTCGTGTTCGGTTGGTATAATATCAAGGCCATCATGGGAGAAAAAACACATGTTTGACTCCTATGCCCAAAATGACCAGCCAAGACAATCCTCAAAAGAAGGCCATTCTGTTCGAAATAATAACCTCCTACTTATTTTAAAATCACTACTAAGAATCATTTTTATGGCTCAGTTAGACGCTCTCGCAATGGGATGAATAATAGAAACAGTTTGAACACATGATGCATGACGGTGATGGGACGAACAGACACGCATATCTCGAGATCTTCATAATGATGGGTAACATTAAATACGCGCAGGCCAACTGTCATTCTCTATGCTCACTTAACTTCCAGTGCTGAGTATCCCGGACAAGACTGGAGCTATTGGATATCTCTTACGAGTAAAACAACACGTCCAGGTACCAGAAATGACAAGTGTCTACCAAGAGAACGTCAAAAGCTACCTACACTTGGCGTACCCCCAAAAACTCCCCATGCACGCCCCCAAGTACACCCCTTCAAGACACTTGGCTACGAATGTCCAAACAGTTTGATAAATGCACCTTTGGATGGGTAACTCGAGTATATAAGCTTGGGTTTAGCTCTTCTACGAAGCTTGCAATTTCTTTTTACGTCGAGATTGGAAGTTGGTGACGGTTGATATCACCTCTAGTACCTTACTTGGGCAGTTTTCGTTCCTAGAAGACAGAATTAATGATGATACTGACCGCTATTTGGCCAGAAAACGTTCTACTAGGGGTGAAAGAAAGAAAGAAATGATTAATATGATGAGCTTTCAACGTTATATGACTGAGGTTGTTAAAACGCGATGTGTACCTTGCTTGATGCTCAAGATTCTGGCGTACATGGGGATTCTTTTTTTTTTTTGGATGTGCGCCAAGTGTAGCTCAATAACAACATTGTAGATGGCCTGCGGTGATGAGTGGATCAAGCAAACATTTCAGGACAGTAAAGTGATGCACGCATGTGCCAATGATGCATGTCCCGCGTTCCTGCCTCCTTACAAATCACACATTTTTCGGACATTGTTTGACTTCACCGGCACTACATGTAACACCTTTACCATGCAGGCACGGGCTTTGTGAAAACTAAATGCAACGGGTTTAGTGCAGGTGGTTTTTTGACCTGTGAGCGTGCATTGCATTCATTTCCCACATGCAAACAGCCTGCCATGCTCTATTTGACCCCTATCTCCGTGATTATCAACACCACTTGCACTGAGACACTCAACGCCCACCTCACCCCTCTTCTGACATAATCGACACTACCTTACTCTGTCCTTTGGCTTCTAAAAAGACCTATGTAGGGCACTCGCCATAAGCTCTCTCACCCCTTCACCCCCAGATTTCCTCCCCACCCCCCCTTCCACCCCACTCGAGGGGCATCTAAGCCCTAAACTTCTTTAATTCCCCAACAACCTCTGCACCGCCGCTTCAAAGCCCGTATTCCTCGCCGTATTAAAATCATGATTCCAGTACGCATGCACATCGTGCACCGTGATAGCGCTCGTCGGGCTGGACGGGTTCGACGGCTTGGTTGGGCTATAAGCAAACGCAAGCCTGTTGCCGCCGTTGGGCTGGACGTAGCGGACCGCGCCGCCGTCTGCGGCCCACGAAGTACAGCCCGTGCAGAGGGCGGTGAATTGCCAGTGGGTCGAGTTGGATTTGGTCCCGGTTTTGAACAAAGTGTAGGAGGCGGTGGTGTAGGGTTGGGGGGTTGCGTGAGCGCTTGAGGAAAAAAAAGGGGGAGGTTAGTTGAGGTAGGTGAGGTTGCGGTTTTGATTCAGTTTCAGTTGGTCTGAACAATCATTAAGGTATGCATCTCAGATGAAGGCAGTGAGTTTGTGCATGGAATTTGCATGTGCATGTGTACCTATCCGGACGGATGATGGGAAGTATTTCCTTTTCTGCAAATATTATGGGAAATATGGGCATGTGCATTTGTACATGTGCAACGACTACTCACCTGGCCCATCTGGACGACAACACTGGTTTATTGTTTGATCCCCGCCAGAAAACCATTAGGGGGTTCTTGGTCATGGTACCGCCCCAGGCGAGCCCGGCCCAGCCGACGTCGTTGGGAACGATCACCTGGACCACGGCGTCGTAGGCCGAGTTGCTGGAGACGTCTCTCGAGATGGCGATTCGGAAGGTTATCCCGCGACCGTCGGCCTTGTACAGCGCAAAGTTTTGGGAGTAGGTTAGGCCGGTTTCGGAGTCGTAGATGGCGACGGACTCGGCGGCGGATACTGGGGGGTTGTCAGTGACTTCAAAGTTTTTCAAGGAAGAGATAGAAGGCCTACCGCTGCGCAGTAAGGTCACGAAGACCGCGAAAAGTAGGCTCCAGAACATTGCCACTGTATAACACGAGTTACGCCCTCGGGGAAAGATCTCAGCGCCGAGTGAGTGTCAACCTTCTTGTTGTGCGCGCCGACCGGATGGCTGTGATACAGAGATTCCCTGGTCGAAATCCAGAGAGCAGTCACTGAGCTGAAGGAACCTAGGAAAGACGGGAAGTTTTGCTCTTAAGTATGCGCTTCTGATTCTATGAGTTGACGTGTTATTCCTGCCATGAAAGTTAAATATAGCGAACGGCCTGTTATCTCCGAGTCGTTTCCCGGTCGCGGTGATACTTTGACCGGAGGCAAATGTGTCGAGCCGATAGGGTATAGCATATGTGTTAATGGATGGGTCAACCGTGTGACGCCATGCTTTTTCGTCGCTCTTAATCTAATGAACCGCGGAGACGTTTCCTCCTCGAGATGCTTCCTTCCAGGTAAACCACCAAAACCAAAAGATCGCATGCTGGGCAATGATGCAGACGACATATTGAGACGTGGGTGAATCGCCAATGCGGAGGCGGCGAGTGGTGGAGAGGGTGACGATCTGGGATGCCAATTGACTTTATCCGCAGATTGAGGTTGAAGGTGACGGCGACATATTAGAGGCCAGGCTCGGAGGTTAAATGGCGGCAGATATCAACATTATACCCCATTATAGCCTCCAAGAGCCGCAAATCCCGAAGTGGAAAGCGGGAACAAAGCGGGAACATCACAGGCGCGTAGCTTTTTCTAGTTTCGACCAGTGTAGGCATTGCGGGAGTGGTGATTAACATGAAGAGGTCTCGAACTGGACTATCGACTGCGTAAAATAATGTGTTATTTCGAGGTGATTCATCTGTGCCTGCATGTTAGCTATACCACCACAACGTTCAAAGTTTCAAAAAGACAAATGCGGAAGAGACCGCCTTATCCATTTTGCTTGTTTCTTTGCTTCTGAAAGGCATTCGGCGCGCGGAGTGTCCCTTGGGATGTGCTTTGAAGCGATTGCAACTTTGGTCCTATGATGCGGTCCTGAGAATGGAACATGAACGACCCGGGATACCACATTGCGTCTTATTCAGTCCTGTCATCTCAAGCTTTGGCAGGAGGCGTATGGGTAAATGGTACAACAGGCTTTGTTGACGAAGATTGACACTGTGCTATTAATTGTAGTTATTCGAACTATGGTCCAGTGATGCGATATGAGTAGAAGGTAATCCTACCCGCACCTACTCCAAACCTACACGCAACCTCTTTCCCAATTATATGCCAAGATAACTCCACGCATGGCCCTTTCTGCCCAAAAGCCTAATAGCATTATCTTTTATATTCTTCCCGAACCCTCTACACCTATACAAAGTACGTTGCAAAAATCGGTCGCTGCGAATGCAAATGATCGGTCAGTGGCCCGTTAGTGGCCTTTTTAACTAACGAAAAGACGTATAGTAGTAAATTTATAGAGTACCCTTTTACCTCACCAACTTCCCTGAAATCCGTTTGCGTTGTTGGAAAGTTATTGTCAATTGTCTAGAAGGGGGAAGGTGCGTGTAGGATTTGGGGTGGGTGCGGGTAGGATTACCGTAGAAACTCGGTCAACTGGCAAACCTCTAACCCTCTTTGAGCGCCCGACAGTAAGCACAGGAAGCAGTATACGTCTGTACGTATGTCCGGTCTGTTAGTGAAAGCTCTACAATATTGCCCACGACTATCTTGTTTACGTTTCAATGCACAGGCTCGGACTTAAGCGCTACAGATCTGCGTGCACTATGCACTAAAAACCTCTTTTTGGGGCATTAGGAGAGGTTTGCTAGTTGACCGAGTTTCTACGGGTACTCTGCGATATGTGCTCCTGTGCATCTTTGTGTTGTTCAACCATGATAAAAGTAGGACTCGCATTTAAGTCCCCGACTTCTAGACCTTTCTGCCCCTTTCCTTTGAGTCTGCATTGTCTTCCAGCAGATGACGGCATTCTATCCTCATATCTCCATGGTTCGATTCTCGACTGGGAGCATGAAGGGAGCTGGGGAGGAGAGGGAACACGGTAAGAAAACGCAGGAACGTGTGACTGATTACCTTAACCATGTGAGAATCCCGACGACCCCATAGACGGTCCTGAAACTATGAGCCCGAAAGATGCCTCGGTTGGTACGTGTTCGGGCAGGACTGGGATTAGTAAGGTAGGTGCTTTTGAATCTGTGCAGACATGCAGAAGATATGTAGCAAAAACAAGACTGTAGCTCCTGTAAGAAGTGGCCGCGAGAAGAAGAGGGGTGCAAGAGAGGTTGAAGACTCGTACCGAGCGAGGTATTGCGAGTCACATGAAAATAATGTGAGGCACATGAAGCTATTGTGAGGCATATGAAGATGAAGGCGGGTGGCGAAAAAAAGAAGCCTTGGGACGTGAGGATCCTTGGTAGGTACAGGTACCTGAGCTGCTACGCAAGGGATCTGCGCTAGAACGGTTGCTTAGAAATAGGGGCATGCAGCGCTCGCTTTGCTGTGCGATAGCCATTTTTGTGATGCTGATGTCAACGTCATGGTGTGGTGACGGTTTTGTCATGGGTGAAGATTGATCTTTATACTACTTGAGCCTTGGGGCTCGGGGTTGCGATCGGTCAGCGGCACCGAGCTTGTGAAGTCGGCCGAAGGTGCGTCGGAAGCTAGCGATCGATCGGCAGTCCGGCCGGGTGGGACGTAGATCTGGTTCGTCCGGTCCGGTGCGGCGGTACTTTGTGGGGCAGTTCGGGCGGGTCTTTCACATGTGTCCGAGGCAGTTAATCCGACTGTGTTGGATTCCAATCCGACTGTGCGGGGCCAAGGTATGCAAGTTACCTTTGACCCCAAGATTAGTGTAAAGGTTAGCGGTTAAAGTTATGTGTTAGGGTTAGCTCCCGGGGGTGTAGGGGGCCGGTGAGAGGCCCCGCGTGTGAATGAGAAATCCGTGTTCGAAAAGAAGTTTATTTAGTACCGTTGTAGTCGATGGTTTAGTGGTGATTGCGCGCGCGCAAAGTCGATGCTAAGCTTGGGAATTCTGGTGGCCTTGGCCCTACACAGTCGGATCGCATGTGTCTGGCTTAAGTCCGGAATCGGTCCACCGAGCAGCGTCATCGCGGTGGTCTCGAGTGAACGACTCTTCAACTCCCAAGATTGCCCATGCTTCACCAAGCCTCTTCGGTAGGATGTTATATGGCCGTCAATGGGCTCATAAGTGGTGGTAATGGCCCCAATGAGTGAAATTTTCAACACTCATCTGCATCGCGTTGTTCGCCAGATTTGACTCGGGCCCCGAGACCAAGGAGCGGGGGAGACAAGGAAAAGTCGGGTGAATTTTGCACGATAATTTCTCGGGATGATTCATTAGTACATATGCAGTATAAGTGGCTGGGCAGTACCTTAGCACTAACAATTCATTTCACGGCCATTTCCGGTCACACGTTTTGCGGGCCACAAAGCTGGGTCAGTTCCGGATCGAAATCGAACCATTTTCCCAAAACACCGTTCGCTTGACCTCGTTCGACGAAAACACACCCAACCCAAAAGGTTCCCACACTTTCCAGGCCCGAACCCACGGCAAACGAACTGAAGAGGGTATGCCAAGCACCCAATCGAGTCAACGTGCAAATGTTTCTCCGCGATTGACGCCGTCGCGGCGGCTCTCAACGGTCATTCTCCAATCGGCCATGACACCTTTTCGCCTACCTCGATTCGTATCCGCTTGACCCATGAGCTCGCAGCGCCGGTCAACCGCGACCACTTCCATCCTCATGACCGAGCACGGCAATGACTGGGAGAAGGATCTCGATGAGTTGAAGTCAAGAGGTAATATCCACCGCCGTCACTGTGTACTACCTCTCTGACATGTGTGAAACAAAGATGATCCGCATATTTCATCACGTTGCGCGACAAAAATAGCCGTCCCAGACATGCCCAGCATTACCAAATCCCATACGAAAAAGTCTCGACCTTAGTCCATATGCGACTTGTTGATGACTGCATGGCAAAGCTTTGAAAGCCCATGGCGGTCGCCGTGTCAACCGGCGCCGGGCACTCCAAGCCAGAACGTACCTCGATGTCACGTTTTGGCAGGGGCCAATTGGGACGGGACGGGGCCCGTTGATGCCGCGGCCTCGTCCGGAGAGCTCCGAGCTGAGGTCTTTCAGGTGGGTTGAATTGCTGTAGTGGGGCTTTAGCGACTTACCTCTACGGTGGAAACTACATACCTATGCACCCTGCTAAACCTTCAGGTAAATCGTATGACTTGGCTAATAAATCGCCTGCTGCATGCGTCCCAAATGCCCCCATGCGGTAGCTGCTGATTGAGCGCGTGTCACCGAATGATTTCGACTCATTGACCACGATGTTTCTTCGATCTCAAATAGCCCATTGTTCTCTCCCGATGGCATATGGTGGTTGTCATGCATCACCAGGATCATCCAGAAAACGCAATAAACACCACCGCAATCCAGACACTTGATCATCACCAGACAAGCCGTCCGACGAAACAGACAAACAACACATCAACGCTCGGACAGCTTGGACTGCAAAACATCAAACACACCACACTCCAAAACAAACACACCTGATGCTGTCAGCCGTCACCAGATGAACATTAGCACAACCATGAACCAACCCATGTCCTTCATCACAGCGCCCTACAGCACTGTCCAACTTGTAAGTTAACATGATAACATCCGCTCACAGACTTGTGCATGGTACAAATGCAGGCGATTAACACTTGTTACAACACTTGTTACAGCAAACCTGCCCTGAATCTTTTACGGACTTCTCGCCAGTTACCCTTTACGAGGACTTCACCAGCACCGACTTCAATTCTGACTCTGCGGGATCTCCTGTATCGCCCATCTCCTCTGTGCCAAGTGTCAATTATTCCCCACCTGGTGATGAATGGTTTAGATGGGCAAAGTTTGAGCGTGAGAACTTTGAGTGTTTCCCAGAGTCCGAAGACTGCTTCAAGTCTGAGCCCTACGACGGACCCATCATCTCGAACCTCTCACCCCGGCCTATTACCGCAAGCCCCTCCATCAACCCCGTTGAGCTCTCGCTACAGGTGCCCACGACAACACAAGACCTTAACTTGAACTTTGAAGACATAAACACCAACTCGCCACTGTTCCAGTCCCAAGTCATGGGTGTAACACTCCCCTCGCAACACCCCGCATCAGTTGCCCTTGTTGAGCAACAACAACAGCAGCCTATCGAACTTGCTGAGGATGTGAAGCGTTACCCCTCGCGCAGCAACCTCAAGCGTAAGTCTTCCTGCTCTTCGTCTTCCGATGAGGAGGAACATCGCCCGGCTAAGCGCATCTCTCCATCCCCGCCGCGCAGCAGCTCCCACAGCCCACCGACGACCAACAAGGAAAAGAGTATCTCCCCCCCTTCCGTGACAGCAC
Source organism: Neurospora sp. FGSC 26632 (assembly GCA_009804965.1). Classification (NCBI taxonomy): domain Eukaryota; kingdom Fungi; phylum Ascomycota; class Sordariomycetes; order Sordariales; family Sordariaceae; genus Neurospora; species Neurospora sp. FGSC 26632. The sequence continues at coordinate 35,284 of RAOH01000141.1, read as the reverse complement.
CCAAGAAGACGGCCCACAACATGATTGAGAAGAGGTATCGCACCAACCTCAACGACAAGATCGCCGCGCTTCGCGATTCTGTCCCATCTCTTCGCATTGCAGCCATGCGCATGGAGAGCGGCAATTACGATGATGAGTGCGAGGGCGAAGAAGGGGATTTGAGCGGTCTGATTCCGGCTCCCAAGCTCAACAAGGCTACCATCCTCAGCAAGGCGACGGAGTATATCAACCAGCTTGAGAGGAGGAATCGTGGTTTGGAGACGGAGAACAGTGCGCTAAGATCAAGAATGGAAGGATTGGAGATGTGTTTGATCAGCCGTACTGGTGGTCCGTCCGGTCCATGTGTGTGGAACGGCTAGGAACGGTTCAGGTGCCAGTGGGAATGTGATGTGCACTTGAGTGTATTGTTACTTGCCTGGATTAGGAGCGCCTCAGCCTCTTGGCCAATAGAGGAAGTGGCGATTCTAATCCTGACGAATTCTGCACAACCCATTTTTGCTAGCACCTGGGCGGACGTAGGAAGCGGGAAAAAATCTTTGTATAGAAGAGGAGCTTCAGTTGCATACTACCGGCGCACAGGTTGGGGAAAACTCGGGTTGGAGCGATTACTTCCCTCAGGAGATACCAGCGGGAACTTGGCGACTTTTGATTCATTTCTTGGAAGGATATCGCGAAGGATTGGAGATGCTTTTGATAAGCCGTGGTGGTGGTCTGTCTGGTACATGTGTGTGGTAGGAGCGGTTTTGGGCGGGACTGTAAGAAGCGGGGGGGAAAAATCCAGATGTGGAAGAGGAACTTCAGTTGCATATTACCGGCGCACGGGTTGGAGGACACACGGGCTGGAGCGATTGCTTTGTTCAGGAGATACCAGCGAGAGTCTTTTGGAAGGATATCGCGAGAGTGTGACCCAAAAGGTGGTTTGGGATTGTAAGAGGAAGCGGGAGAAAAAATACAGGTGTGGAAGAGGAACTTCAGTTGCATATCACCGGCGCACGGGTTGGAGTAGACATGGGTTGGGAGCGATTGCTTTCTTCAGGAAATACCAGCGGGATAGTGGCTTTTGCTTCATTTCTTGGAAGGATATTGCGAGAGTGCGACCCAGGTGGTTTAGGTTAGAATTGCTTGATTACAAAATCACTCCTCACTCAAAATTCAGCGCAGCGTTTAAGGGGCATCTTTGAGCCCCTGTTTACAATGCTATCTGATCTCTGTGATATGTGTAAGAGGCAATGAACTCTTTAAGTCATAACAGTCAGTCAGGCATTATTACGTTTGACTCTATTTCACTCATCAAACGCCGTCCTGACCAATATCTCTGGAGCCATTGGTGGATCATATCTTGAGATGAGATTGCGGGAGGACTATTCGCGGCTCAATAAGCGTTTGCCGACTTGCCGCTTCCTAAGCTGAGTGCTTCATCACCGAGCCGCTTTTACCCAAATTGCACCTTCCCAAGATCTACCCGCACAGCAGCGACTTGTTGAAGGCAATGTAGATCCTTCCTCGGACTCCCCCAATCACCTCCTACGCTCTTCCCAAAACTATCCGGGCCTCTACGCGGAAAATCCTCCGTGGGGTGAAAATCACTTTTTTTCTGGAGTTCGACTTCTCGATACCAAGACCTATATAAAGCTTGACCAGACCCCAGTCAACGTCCAGCAGCAACGTCTCGGCCACCCCCCACTACACCTTCGAACAACAATGCTAGGACTCAAGGGACTCGCCCTTGTTGCGCTTTGCGCCATAGAGAGCATCACCCCTACCGTATCAGCTAGAAGCCTTTTCAACCTCAGGAGCATCCAGCACGATGATGCCCTCGACAAACGTCAAAGTCTCACGCAAAAGTACTGCCCCTCGTCAACACCAGAAGCGGCTTGCTTCTCCGAGTTCACCGTAGCGGCTCAAAAGATCACCTACCGCATCGCCATCCCCGAAGTCGCAGCGGCCCCCTTCGACATTTATCTGCAGATCATTGCTCCCAAGGTCACAGCTGGATGGGCGGGAATTGCGTGGGGAGGCAAGATGAGTAATAATCCGTTGACGATTGGGTGGGCGCTGCCGAACGGCGGGAATGGGTCGGTTGTTAGTTCGAGGTTTACGAGGTTAGTCTTCTTGTTCTTCTTCCTCCTTCTCTTCCTTCCTTCTCCCTTCATCCCATCTCCTATAACAACTTCCACCTACCACCCAGCTCACAGTAACCCATGCTAACCAACTCAAACCACAACAGCGGCCACAGTGCCCCCGGCGCCTACTCCGGCGCAACCTACACCGTCCTTCCCTCAACCACCGCCAACGCCACACACTGGCAGCTGGACGTGCTCTGCCAAGGGTGCAGCAAGTGGGCTAACGGCTCGCTGAACCCCAACGGGGCGAACGCTTTTGCTTGGGCCAAGGCTACCAAGGCGGTCGCCAACCCGGCGAGCAATTCTAGCTCGTTCAGCAGTCATGATGGCAAGGCTGTGTGGTCGCATGATTTGAGTCTGGCGAGGGTGCCTCAGAGTGCGTTTGATGTGCTGGTTGCTGGGAAGTCTGTTGGGGTTGGATTTGTCCGAATACGAGAAGACAAATAAGGGAGTGGTTTCTACTGAGGGGAGTACGAGGAATCTGAAATTGATCGCGCTGGTTTTTATTGATCTCATGTTCTAGTCTGGTATATACGAGGAGTGTTCGTGATCAATGGCTGGAAGAGTCGTTACGAAAGCTCCCTAGGTAGCCTTGTTGCTGTGAAAATGATAGGATTTCACTCGCCCAAGGACAGAAGGTACACAAAATAAATCGTGTTCAATTGAGCATACCGTGAGTTTGGAAGAAGAGTTCAAGCATTCGAGAGTTTGACAAGATCTGGTGTAATGGGAAGGGAGTGTCACCGCCGATTCGCCATAGAAACGGCACAAAAATCAAGCAACACCGGCAAACGACCAGTGGTAGCACCGCACTCTGACCAAATTAAATGTAGCCGATCCGGATAAACCTGCACCAGGAACCTGATGTACCGCGGCAAGCCCTCAATCTTTTGCCTCCGCTAACACAAGCGCCACTTTCATGACAATGAGAAGGATGACACTTGTTTCTAGTTGTGCTCCAATGAACAAAAAGAACATGGAAGGAGAGGCATTTCTGTAGATGGTTGGAGAGGATACAGGCGGTTGTATCCGGTACGCAGCGGCGGTCTTTCTGCAATTCATCTCCATTCCTCCTTCCCTCCGGCGCTTGATTTGCGGTGGAGTCGAGAATAACCTGAACCCACGTCGAAATCGCAATCCATGCCGACCAATTGTCCGAGATTGTTCATCCTACTTCATTCAGTGATGGGTATCTCCAGTCAATGCCAGATCGCGATGGATATTCCGGAAGAAACCCGGTTCGCAACTGTCCACGTTCACGCCTTGGATATAGTTCAACCATAGCTCATCTCTGACCGATCGACATTCTTGCGCGGCTGTTCTGCCACATGCATCCATCCCATGATAGACCCTCCCGGTTTCGACCGTGTACTAACAATTTTTGTGCACAGGTCGTCGAAAGATAAAATGGCAACGACACACCCATCTTCCCTTTTCTTACCATGCAGCTGATTTCTTCGACAAACCCACCTCGATGCTCTCTACTAAAGCGTAGAGTGGTAAGAAGGACTTTGCCAACAAGAGGCATGGATGTATTTCATGTTGACTTGGGTTCTTGAGTATTGAAGTGTCGTCTTTGAGCAGGGAAAATATTCACATTGATGAATGCAGAGAAGGAGTTGTCGTTGAAATGTGGAATGCAGAAGCACGTCCCCCCCCGCTCAACGGGATGTGCCTAGTTCCCGTACTTTCCCCATACGGCATGCATCAACGCACGTCATGAATATTGCATCGATGACGAACCGCACTGACTACGACTGGTAAAATACGTACAAGAGACGAATCTCACTCCAATAGTTCATTCTGTCCCTCATCTGTTCTCATTGTTGACACAAAACTATCAATACACAACCGAGCATCATGCTTCTCGACGTGAAGGCAGCTCAACGCCTCGACTCTCGGGGAAACCCAACCGTCCAAGTGGAGGTCAGGACCGCCCATGGTACGTCTCTAACCCTCCATTACCTCCCCGAAAAGTCCTGTCTATGAACCAGCGGACCTGACCACTGTCCCTCTAGGTACCTTCCGTGCCCTCGTTCCTTCCGGTGCTTCAACCGGAGTCTACGAAGCCGTCGAACTCCGCGACAATGACCAACGTAAGTACGGGGGAAATGGGGTCCTTACGGCCGTCAACAACGTCAACGAGATCATCGGCCCGGCCCTGGTCAAAGAGGGCTACGGTCCCCGTCGCGACCTGAAGCAGATCGACGGCTTCATGATTGAATTGGACGGGACTCCGAACAAAGCCAAGCTGGGTGCGAACGCCATTTTGGGAGTAAGCATGGCTTGTGCTAGGGCTGGGGCTGCTGCTGCGGTAATTTTTTCCCCTTGGTTCCCTACAATATCGTTTTGTTCCGTGCCCTCAGGTTGGTTTGGTTGACAAGAGAGTGAAAACCCGAAAACTAGAACATCCCGCTCTACGAGTTCCTCCGTCGCGAAAGCGGTGAGGAATCCGGCTACATGATGCCCGTCCCGTTCTTCAACGTCTTGAACGGAGGCAAACACTCCGGAAACGGCATGGCGTTCCAGGAGTTTATGATTGCTCCGACCGGCGCGAAGAACATTGAGGAGGGGATTCGCATGGCGTCTGAGACGTATCATGTGCTGGAGCAGATTATTGCTGATAGGTTTGGGGCCATTTGTAAGTCTTGTGCTGAACCAAAAAATTGGATCTTGTTGTTGTGATGCGAGAATTGATAAGGGCTGCAAAATAGACACAGGCATGGGCGACGAAGGCGGTTTTGCCCCTCCTATCACCCAACCCGAAGAAGCCCTCGACTTGCTCACCGAGGCTGTGGCCAAAGCTGGGTACACAGATAAGATCAAGTTCGGTATCGACCCGGCTTCGTCCGAGTTCTTCAACTTGAAAAATGGGACTTATGACCTAGGTTTCAAGAGAATAAAAGAGGGCCAATCGCATTCGGACGATGTCAGGACCCCGAATGAGATGATGGACCTCTACAAAACCCTCATCGAAAAGTATCCGATCCCGCTGCTCGAAGACCCCTTCGCCGAGGACGATTGGGAGTCGTGGACCGAGTTCTGCAGGGACTGGTATTTCGAGGAGCTGGTGGGGGATGCTTTGCTGGTGGCGAATGTAGAGAGGATCAGGATTGCCGAGAGCAGGATGGCGTGTAATGCGATGCTGTTGAAGGTTAATCAGATTGGGACGGTGACGGAAGCTATAGCTGCGTGAGTGTTTTTTTCTTCTTCTCTTTTTTGTTTTCCGTTTCCTTGTCTTGGGTTGGATAAGTGTTTGGTCTTGCTGACTGAGATCTGTGGTAAAGGGCGAAACTAGCCAAGAGCTTAGACTGGGGCGTCTTTGTGTCCCATCGATCGGGCGAAACAACCGACGATTTCATTGCCGACTTGACCGTCGGACTCGGCACAGGTCATATCAAGTCCGGAGCACCATGTCGGGGCGAGCGGGTGGCCAAGTATAATCGGCTGATGGATATCGAGGCGGAGTTGAAGGAGAGCTGGAAGCCGTGGTCGTATGCGGGCGAGAAGTTCCGGAAGCCGGAGGCTTTCTTCATTTGAATGATTCTGGGGGGATAAACAGCTTCGGCTTGCTCCGGAAGAGATGGAACTGCCTGGATTCAGCCACACTAACACGTATGCAGTGATGTTGTTAATAGGATGGTGGCACGACAAGGGAAAGTTGAAGGGCTTGTTGAGGTTGGAGAGAAGGAGTGAACCCAGTAACACTTCAGTTGTATGTTACTGTGTGCCCTTCCACGCAATCTTTTTGTCACTTTTTACTGTCGTACGTCTTGATGATATGGACGCATCAATCGTCGCCAGCGCATCTGAAGTCTAGGGTATTATTATTTTCCTCCAGCTAGACAAACGCTTTCCTCCTCTCTCTATGACGACAGAGCGCGGCACCAAACCCCTTGGCAATGAAATACGTATTGTAAAATACCATTACACTGCATGTTTCAGCGGACAACAGCGACCCACCGTTACCGTTTAGCGGCGCTAAAACGGTCGTGACCCACTCTCGGTTGATCCGAACTTGGTGGCCAATCATCCGCCCTCGCAAAGGCCGAATCGGGAAAGCACCAGCCTTACAGACAGTATTGCACCAAACATGCCTAGCAAGTTGCCGAACCGCCCACTCAACGTCAACTCTGTCAGGCGAACGTAAGGCAATTGCAACCTGTATGGCTGGGTATGTGGATTGTATTGAAGTGATAGGTAAAGAGGGAGAATTCCTCATGGTCCACTAGCTTGGTGGGCCGGCTTTTATACAGGAGGGGTGTAGGCATCGTAGGTAGCTACCCTGTGCAGAGCCTGTGCAGAGCCTGTGCAGTGCACCTGCTATATTCGTGGAAGGCGTGCCTGACAAACTCCGTGGGTGATTTCCACTTTTACCTTCATTGCACTTGCACTACCTAACAAGCAAGCGTGTGTTCCTTCGAAGGTGCACCTGTTGCATGCACCTGCCGCCGAACGCAAGCCGTTGGATTGCTTCAAGGTTCAAATAACTGTGGGGAGTCTTCTTGACCTTTGACCTCGAACCTCGCTTTTTCCCCAACATCAACCCCCAGCCACATTTGTCAACCACTTTTCTTTGCTGAACCAGCCAGGCCATTATCATACATTTACAGAAAACCCCGTCAACAGAGTTGAAGAACCCAATCTGGCTCATTCCCACATTTTCTATCGACCATTGCCATTCCATTATTTCTTCAGTCAGCAGTCACCCATCGACACCATGGTCAAGACATATGAGGAGGCGGAATGCCCAGGAGACAGTGTGCCGTTCCTCGTCGATAGGTTGCAGTTCAAGTACCAAGCACAGCTCCCAGGCTCATCCGAAGGCACCTACAACTTTTGCGTCCACCACACACCCCGCCCCCATGCGTACCGCATCCTCCGTGTCCGCGCCGGTCTGCCACAGGACACGTTGAGGTTTGGCACCAAACATTCCACCGAACCTAGGCTTGCCTACTGTTGCACGATAACTTTCACACCGATCAGCAGCATCCTTTCCTGGGATTTATTCCCAGTTGTCAAGCCCAATAACAGCTGGTTTGGCAGTGTTCCCCATATGGTTAGCACCGACAGTACCATTGTCAACCCAATGGCAATCGTCGATGTCTCTTCCATCAAAGAGATCGATCATGGCACAGATACCGTAGCTCTTCAGCCCAGCACCATTACAAGCCCAAATGCAGCCGTCGACGTGTCTGCCTTCGTCTCGGGATCATACCGCAAGGGCAAGGAAAGAGAAACAAACATCAACGTGCACCCCACCCAAGCTTCGCCTACCATGACAGTAATCGAGTACGAACCCGTCCCCGTAGCCTTCGGTCGCATCATCTGGGACTGTTCCTAGTGCTACGAGATCGCCGAGTTGCATGTCGATCCGAAACATGGGGGCAAAGGGCTGATGGATGTGATTCTCCGGTACTTCCTGGATATCATTTCACTGCATGAGGCGCAGCGTCCAGGAGAGAGCGAGAGCGGTTGGGAACGGGAGCGGGAGCCGACAGTTGTGGTTATAGCCAAAGACGACGACGCCGATAAGAAGTTTTATGCCTCGTACGGGTTTGTGAACAGTGATGAGGCCTTGGAGGTGAGTGGCAAGGCCATTGAGAGTCAGTTTTTGAGGATGGTTTTGAAGGAGGGTGTGATCAGAGCGCTGGTAAAGAGGAGGAGAGCGGGGGAGATGGATGGTGAGGATATTTGGACCAGGAGGCGCAGAGAGTACGAGCAGATGAGGATACAGGCTGAGGACAAGCGAGGAGATAAGCAGCCGGAGGAGATCTTGAAGAATCAGATCTTGAAGCAGGAGATCTTGAAGGAGTCTCTGTCTCTCTTGGAAGATATTCCGGGAAATGAACAGCCGGAGGAGATTGTGGAGGTATTGTGTCTTGTGGAAGATACTCCAGGAGATGGTGCGAAGAGAACAAACAGCTTACCCCAGCGACTGTATCCTACGACTTATTTCGAAACGAATGAGGAGCAGGGTGGCAGGAGAAAGAGGGCCAAAAGCCGAAGTGTGTATGTCACGAGCTCGACCGGTAGCAAGAAGAGAGCTTGAACAACTTCAACGGGTTGTTAGTTCTCATGCCTCTTTTCTTTTCTTTTTCTTTTCTTTTCTTTTTCTTTTCTTTTCTTTTTCTTTTCTTTTCTTTTTCTTTTCTTTTCTTTTCTTTGATATGGATGGGCTTGTGCTCTAGGGTAACACTTTTATTGGGGAGGCCTTCGTACTTTTTGTAGGGTGGAGCCGAGAAACTAGCGAGATATTGCAGATGCAAGGTCACGTACAGTTTGTCTAGCACACGGGAGGCACACGAAGCAGAGACCGGACTTGCACGAGGAAATTCCAAAGCCACAGGTATTCCATAGACATAACAGACAGCGCATAAGAGAAATCATCATTCCTATATAAGGTAGTATATGCTCCTCTCTGGTGGTCATCCTACAGGCGAGTGGATAGGGCTGCAAATAAAGCTGTTTGTGATTTGACGGGTTGTTGGTGAGAAACCGCGGCACTTGAAGAGTCGGAATTCACAAAATGCGATGGAAGACGGCTCAAGACTGTCACCATTCCAGCTGCCCTTTCCATATGACTTTGGCTATGCTTCCTTCCCTTCCCCCTCGCACCTTCCGGTACACATCGAACGTATAAAAAGATGCAAAAGAGATGCTAAAAAAAAAAAGGAAGGAACTGGCCGAGCCCGGATTCGAACCGGGGACCTTTCGGGGCCATTGGTTCGCGGCTGGGTCTGAGCTTTCTGGGGGTCGGTAGCGGTTCCAGCGGGCAGGAACCAGCTACAGCACCTGTAGTATAGGGGCTTGACAAGATACTACAGGGCACTCCCCAGCTATCAATCTCCCTGTGCGCAACGACGCAGAACGTGTACACCACTGGCTGGCCAGACCAGCGCACCACACCGCTCGACCAAAGTCCCTCAAGTGTTGGGAAAGTACGACTGATTTCTTCCTTATATGGCTCCTTCCGCATGTACAGTCATGGATGCTCCAGCACGTGAATTTTGAGACCCTTGCCTCTCTCCTCTAACGCGCACCGAAGGGAATCCCTCACAGTCAACACCTTCACTCTCAATAACGTACCCCTCAAACTGCCTGGCTCCAACCTTCCTCTCAAACAGAATATCCAACTCCTCATACGTTCTCCCCCTCGTCTCCGGAACTCTCAAGTACGACCAAACCAAGCACAACGCAGCAAGCCCCCCAAAGAAGAAACCCAACTTGCCCTGCATGTTCGCCTGATCGGGGTTGATCATGTAAGGAATCGCAACCGTCATCACGCAGCCGAGAGCGCCCTGAGCGGCAGTAGCAAGGGCGATACTCTTCGATCGGACCCTGGTGGCGCTGGCTTCGGACAGAATGACGAAGCAGACGGGGCCGATGGATATATCGTAGAAGAAGTTCCAGACTAGCATCAGAGAGGATTCAGCCCAGATAACACCATTGGGGCGGCCGGGAATGCAGTCGAGGATGCCGATGATGAGCTGGAGGATGACGAGGGTTAGGAGGCCGGTGTTGTAGATCTTTCGTCGGCCGTAGCGGATTAATAGGGGCCAGGAGAGGATGGTACCTAGGAAGCCGACGGCTGTAGAAAGGTAGGTTGTTAGCTTGAGGTAATAGAGAGATACTGAGAGCCAAGTGCCTTACCTAAAAATCCAATTCCCATGTTGAATGCTTCATCAGTGTCCAACCCAGCAAGCTGAAAGAAATACGTTCCATAGTTAATCAAGTAAATCCCGCTCAACACTTGCGTACAGTACACCCCCATCGAGATCTCCGTCCTACGGAGATTCACGCCTTTGAAACAATCCCAATACGTACTCCCCATCTCCAACTCCTGCTCCAACCGATCCGTCTCCACAATCACCGCCAACGTCTTTACCACATCAACCTTCTCCGACGCCAGTCTACGCAGAACCCTCTCCGCCTCATCCAGTCTCCCCTTCCTTACCAACCACCACGGACTCTCCGGCACCCACACCAGCCCCGGCAGAATAACCAAACACCAAAACCACTGCAGCGCAAACGGGATCGAATAAGCCCAATGATCACTTAACTTGCTCGTGCCCGCACACACGCTATTCCCCAACAACTGCCCAATAACAAAGCACAAATTGACATAACTCGTCAACACCCCCCTAATAGCCATCGGACAAACCTCGCTCGAATACGCAGGCGCAATGACTGCGTAACACCCCAGCACCAGCCCTCCCAAAAGTTCACCAACCAGCAACACCTGCAACGAGCGCGCAAAGAACTGGATGAAAATAAGACAACCCGTCAGCGCGACGCACGTCCCAAAAGTCCACTTCCTCCCGAACCGCTCCATGGGATAGCCAGCGATCAAGGCGCCGACGACTTGTCCGACGGGGTTGCCCATTGACAGACCGGTTTGCCAGGGGGCGCTGATGATGAAGTCTCCTTGGTACAGATAGCCGAAGTCTTTCCGGAATTGGGGCATGGCGTACAGGTTGCCGAGGAGTTGGGGGTCGAAGGCGAGCATGATTACGCCCATGGAGACGAAGGCGGACCATAAGATGGCGGACGGGTAGAGTTTGCAGGCTTGGAGGAAGGAGAGGGAGCGTTCGAAGTTGATGGCTTCGTCCAGGCCGGTATCATGGTGGACAATTGCTGTAGCATCCTTGCTGGTGGCATCCGCTTTGTTGTTGGCTTTAGCCATGTTGGGCTTCCGGATGCCGCTATGTTGTTGGGTAGATTCGGGTGGGGAATCAACGAAGTCGTCTTCGTCGCTGCTGTGGTTGACGAGAAGCAAAGGTGACCGTTCATCGTAATGGGAGGAGCTTCCGTTGCCCGTAGGGGCGATTACTGGAGGGCGAGGTGCCATTATGACTGGAAAAGAGTCGGATAGAATACCAGGGAGCTCGCGGCAAGTTCTGTTACACTATACGGTAGTCTCAGAGTCTATCTGTTGTTGATCACTTTAGAGCCGTTATCAGTTGGAGCTCTCCGGGTGAGATGTAACCACGCGATATGGTTCCATCGAACAGCACCACTGGTATTGGCTGGCTGTCTGGCAGGGTGAATTGGGGGCCTGATGGACTCCGAACTGCTATTAATGCCGATTGAAAAGCACCCATTGGTTGTCTTTCGGTACGAACAGTCCGATCCATATTGCATCGTGTGGAAAGAAGAAAACGCTGTCGGTGGCCATCGGGTCCTATCCTGGTCCACGAAGGAATCGGCCGGCCTGACCGTTTCGTCAGTGCGATTCAATGAGTTCGTTGGGAGTATATCTTTAGGTAAGCTTGTCGAAGCGCCTCACGCTATACGGTTATCGTCGTTGAAATAAGCAGCGCACGCATGGTGCCAGTACTGGACCGGGTGTGACTCAATTGACGAAGGATAAAAGGATGGAGGATGAAAAGAGGTCATAAGTGGAGAGAGTCGGGGCGGGTGATTGTGGGGCGGGGACGGGAGCGCATTGTCGTGATGCCCCACCTGCACGACCTTGGCAACGTTGCGTCTTGGCATTCCTTGTTCTCGAAGCGACATAAGAAAACTGTGGTTACGAGAAAAAGTTAAACCACCATGTCAGGTACCGCCACCAAAAAATATAAGCGAAATGCAGGGGAAGTGGCTACCATGTCACTCACCGTTTACACGAAAAATATACTGTGGAGCCCAAAAAATGTCGACTTTTCACCGTTAAAGGGACGGGATAGGGCTGAAGGGCTGGTCTAGGCCCACTATGTGGAGGCCCCACGACGGGAGTTTTCCAATCCACAAATCCAAAACATCATCATCCGAGTCAGTTCAAGGGTCTTGACGGCGGTACAAACTCCGATTGAACGGATAACGGAGATGAATCGGAAGCCGATTCACTACTCTTAATGATACGAGACGCTAGTTGGCTACCAGCCCCAATACACCCGGCCTACTGCATAGTAAAATTACTGTACTATCAGCATCATGCCACCTTCTTATTTTGTACCATCAATTCAGGTTGCCCCTGAACTCCAAGACGGGAATGGCGACCCTGAATCGTATCAGAACCAGCCGCCGGTAGCCCTTGCGGGCATCCGAGATTTTTCAGCAAAACTTTTCACTCGACGACAAACTCGAACCTCGGCTGGTCCCGTCGAAGGTCTTCTTCTCTCCATTTAGTCGACATCAAATTCTCGACTCCTTCAACAGTAACAAGGCGAAAAATCACGGACATTAACCGCCATAGGATGCAGCGCGCTGGCATTTCCATCTATCCACCACCATGATCGCGACCATTAACCCGCGCGTTGCACGGCTCTCGATTCTTGTCTTCTGCCTTCTCGGCCTCACCTTCGGCCTGCTCTATGCCTACAGAGACAGCGCAACAGCTATACTCAAGACGATTCCGATTATTAGTGACAACAACAGCCCCTCCAGTAATCAACCCGCGGCCGACAACAAAACTCCACTTCCCGCGCCCAAATACAAACCCCCTTCAAAGAACCCTCCCCCGCCCATTACCGACCCCTTCCCTTTGCTCGCCACCACTTCCAACGACGCCCTTCCTCCCCCGATCCCCGCATACAACATCCCCCACCCTGACCTCCATCTCCACTACGGCCTCTCCCGCCCTCCCCCGCTCTTCATCGGCTTCACGCGCCAATGGCCCATGCTCCTGCAAGCCGTAGTCTCGTACATCACCGCCGGCTGGCCTGCCTCCGGCATCTACGTTGTCGAGAACACAGGCGTGCACAACTCCAACCGGGCCGGTCTGCTCTCGCTACAAAATCCTTTTTTCCTCAACCACACCACGCTGAAACGGCTAGGCGTGAACGTCATCCAGACACCCGTGCTGCTCAACTTTGCGCAGATGCAGAACTTTTTCTTGGACGTCGCCTACCAGGAGGATCAGAAGTATTACTTTTACAGCCACCAGGACGTGCTGGTGTTTTCATTCGAGGACGGGCCGGATCAGGAGCACAGGCCGGGCGATAGGGAGTGGGAGATCTATGAGGAGGAGGATGAGAAGGCGACGGTTACGAACCCGCCGSCGGCGGGTGAGGAGGGGTACAGGACTATTTATGAGAATTGTCTAAGGGAGATTAACACGACTGTGGCTAGGGGGGAGAGGTGGGGGTTCCGCTGGTTCCAGTATGATCACTTGACGCTGGTGAACCGGGCGGCGCTGGAGGCGGTGGGCGGGTGGGACTCGATGATCCCGTATTATGCGACTGATTGCGACATGAATGGGAAGTTGGCCATGGATGGTTGGACAATGAAGCATCGACGGGCAGGTATTGTTAATGATGTGTCTAGCGTCATGACGGATTTGGAGGCGCTCTATCGGAACCCGGCTGTTGTTCCGGGGTTTGTGGATCCGAATCCGTTGCCGCCGAATCAGGAGAAGAGTTTCAAGGAGAAGGGCACGTGGAAGGTGAAGGATGGTTCCGACGGCGGAAAAGTTTATGCGAACACGACGGTCATGCCCACGGATCCAAAAGCGTATTTCCGCATCCTCAACCAGGTTGGAATCGACATGGGCGCCTACAAGTACCGCGATGGTGACCACCAGCAAAATAGATGGCAGAAAAGCCAGCAAGGTGGTCTAGGAGAGCCGTACTATTACGATCCGGAAGGTTTCGCCCGTGCTTTTCAACTACTGACAGAGGCTGGAAGGCATATCTACAGCGAGAAATGGGGTCACCAAGGGTGTGACATTGCAGAGAAGACGCAATTAAAGTTGCAAGATCAGTGGAGGGTTGAAAGGGATTTTGAATAGGAAGTTGGTCCATACGAGATTTTGCCTTCGAACCCATACAACAAGTGCTATCCATCTCACGGACTCAGTAGCGTTTGCAAAACCATGTCTCTTATGAGCAAGTCACCCAACTAGCTCGCGCTTTCCGCCATCAGGCTCGGTTACAACCTTCACGAGGCCGGTGCGCACTGCGAGTAATAAGGGGGTGAGACAGCCTTGCAGGTGTATCCTCTCTGTTGGTTTTCACCATTGTCAGTTCCACGCCCTCACGGAAAATAAAAAGTTCACTTACCGCACACTGCGTGCACCCGGTGTACCCATTCCCACCACACTGTCCATACGCAGCCACCGCACAAGCGCCCGGCGGCGCACTCGGACTATCCCCACCACCGGTACTTGGCTCGCCCACCTCGGGGGCATTCCCATCCGACGCTCCGCTCGCCGGTTTCCCCCCCGGTGCCACCGCCGACGGCGAGCTCCCCACCTTACAAGTCGACTCACACCCAGTACACCCGCTCCCCGCCTGCTTGGCCACTCCTCCCGCCACCACCGCCGGCCCAGGTGCCACATAATTACTCACCGCCGCATGGATATTGATCTGAATGCCCGGATCACTGGCCTTATACGCCCCGGGAAACTTCACCGTACTATAACTCGCACTCCCGCCTCCAGAAACAGTAATCTGATAACAAGAAATATAAAACTGCGCGCCCCCGCTCTGGCCAGCTGTATGCAGCGCCAACGCTTCTGCCCTCAACAAGTAATCGCCACTAGGTAAATCCTTGGGGATGGGAACGTCCATTCGTCCGCAGCACGCGTTGAGGTCGCGCGTGCCCCAGTTGTCGTCGTCGCCTACGCGGCCCCCGGATTTCTTGGACCAGGCGTTGGAGAAGATCTTGAACCAACCGCCCGAAGAACCGTCGGCGGTCGAGGCGTCGGAGACTTTGGAGAGGTAGATTTGCACCGGACCCCAGTGGGCCCCGCCGATGGCTTCGGATTTGCAGGAACGGTCGCCTGGTTGCTTTTTTGAGGTGACATATTTGGGTTAGTTACCTATGGAGAAGTTGAAATGGAGATGTATGGTTGGGTGGAGTCACTTGGAAGGGAAGGGACGTTTGACGTTTGGTTTGGTTTGGTTTGGTTCACGGACGGGAAAACTCACCTGGTGCATCTCAACCGTCACGGTGCCGCCTGCCTTGACCGGGCATTTCCCACTGACTCCTCTGGTACCGGCGTTGCACACGAAATCCCGGCTTCCCACGTTGGTGACGGGGGAGTTGGAGGTTGGGAGACGATTGCAGGTTGAGCCGTAGTCGGTGCCGTCTACCCAGAGCTGTTGGAAGATGGCGTGGCCGGTTACTTCCCTGGCAGCTAGGGCGGCGGCTAGGACGGCTAGCAGTGAGGACTTCATGGTTGATGGATGGATGGAGGATGGTTTAAGAAACGAGTCGACTGCGGTGGTGACGAGAGGGGGGAAAACCTAGCGTGAAGCAGGATGGAGGTGTGAAATGTAGGCGGACGCGGATATAAAGACGAGCCAGAGCCTACCACACAAAAGGAAAGAGACCAAACGACCTCTGCATTCTAATCTATGGCACATCCACCTCCTTAATCCAGTCACAGACGCTATCAAGAGAGCAGCTGTAGAAGATCAGAGGCTTTACACACAATTAAGAGCCGTATCGGCATTCGTGGGTTTGAAATCCCGCGTGGGCTTATGTCCTCGGTCTTACTTGGATGATTTGATGACTTGACAATTTGGTGATTGATGATTCGATCTCTGTTACCTTTCTCGCACCTCAAGATAGAGGCGTCCGGGGCCCCAGATTTTGTGTGGCACAGCATCTACAGAGAAACAATCTACAATCCAGGGTAGGAAGTGAAAACACTCAACGACGAAAGGTCACTAGACCATTCAACAACCCCCTTGAACAACGGGATTGGCTATGCCACCGGCCTGGAAAAAGTGGGCAAAGTGGTTCAATATCTGTCCCGTCATTTAATCGGCAGTTTGATGCCGCGTGTTTTAGTAGGTACCATTTGGCAACAGAGCAGAATAGCGTGCAGTATATGGGCAACATATGATCCGGGGAGAAAATGACAGTCATGCTCCGTCTCGCTGTTTGTAGGTGTCGTATGTCGTAGATGGGGGGGCTCGTGTAGTATGTGGAGAAAGTTCGTCCGAAGTGTCCGAGTGAGTTGGCTTGTATGTGCCGAGCCGTGTTGATGGGTCCTATGAAAGCAATGAAGGGGAAATGGCATGGGTACCTACCTCTATGGAAGAAGGAAGTCGGCGATGTTCGATCTCATGTAGGATACATGCAAGCTGCTACAAGTGCACGGGCTGCGGTGAGACGCCGGGCTCGGAAACTTCATGTTGTGTTCCTTTATCTTCTCTGGGAACTGGACTCGGGTTTGTTGTGGATCTTAATCCTAAGCAGCCGAGTTCTACCTCTGTAAAAGAAACGATGCCAGTTCTGTGCACAAAGTTGTGATAACAACGATGGTGGGTATCCGGTGCCTACAAGGCTAAGAGATGAACTTGGGGAGTTGAGGTGGATGGTGGAAGGCGAGGAAGCACGAAACTTTTTTCTTCGGGCCGTTTGAAGTGGGTGAGTTATCTGGAATCTTCCGGTGCTTCAGACCTGGATGGCTGAACTGGTTAGCACTTTGGGCTGGCAGAGGGTCACGGTGAGAAATAAAATAAAACCTTTGTACCTCATGTCACACACAGTGCCACATATGAAGCGTTCGTGACTGGCTATGCTCAGTTGGCCGTGAGTCCTGTTGCGATTGATTTGATTGATGATTAGCTGCAATTTTGGCTTTTGACCCCGAAACCAAACGTCAATTCCATTATTGCTGTTCATAACGTTACCTTGCTAGCAGAGCCCCACCTATTCTATCGTTAAAGTAAGCAAGCGTCTAAAAGATATAATTCCACCTGCAACCGCCTACATTCCACCACAAATTGGCCAGCCAATCGCTAAACTGCCGGTCGGTATAGCCTCACTTTTGTCCTACTTCACGTATCAAAGTCCAGTCCCGTCGTATAAGGTGAGGAGTCAGAAAGTCCACGGGTCCAGGTCGGAGAAAAGCCCGATCTGTTGAGTTCAGGGAAGTACTGTTTATGACTGGTCGGCGGCGGAGCTTGATGGTGACCGTATTGACCGTATTGAGCGATGAGAGAGGATCTTCCGCTGTGCCAGGGAGGCTGCCGATGCCAACGGCCTTCGAACAATGCCCAAGTTGGAAGGATAGTTCTACGCGGGGGCCAAAATGGGGGCGCGCTAAACTAGTAGCTTGAGAACTAAGACGGGGATCACAGGCCGTCCCGACTGTTTTTTCCTCTGTCCATCATTTGATCTCCATTTCCCCGCATTTTCAAGGTTAAACATTTCCTTTGAATCGTTACGATGATGCATGCCGTTCGATGATGCCACTGCAATGTTCCACGACGAACGACGAACGAAGCCAAACAAGTTAGTGATCGTCGTGAGATGGTTCCACAACTTGGCAAGGAACCAAGCCATGGAATCGGTCCAGGGGTTGGCGATGACGGTGTCGGCGGTGAAGCTTAAACTTGACCGAACTTGATTGGGAAAAGTCAAAACCAATAACGACTTCTTCCATAAATACTTGGTGTGACCACATACCGTCTGTAGACCTGATCGATCTTGTCGTTCCATCACATATATACCACCCCAAAGTCATCATCATGGTCCACGCTCGTCGTACCCCTCTCGCGCCCCTCCTCTCGTTGCTCCTGGCAACAACTGCCAAGGCCGTCGATGTTCCGGCTCAGGCACAGGTCATTGACCAGAAGAGCTTCAACGTTCTTGGGGATGTGCCGCCTCCTACTGTAGCGAATTCTACTACTGTGTGTCTGACCCGAGTGAGAGTCTCCATGTTCTGACGTGGCCGCTAACCTGTTACACGTTGTGCGCGCGAGCAGCTCTTCATCCCGCCTGGAACGACAAAGGAGTCCCTCTTTGAGAAGCCGTTCCACATCTACGATGAAGAGTTCCTGGACATCATTGGGACCAACCCGACTCTTACGCTCCTCAACTCATCGGGAACGAACCCCAGGTTCCATGAAGCTGCTGTCTGGTATGTGTAGCCCGCCCCGTCTTAGGGGGATTATTAGGCAAGATGGCAGGTGACAGGAAACTAATGGTTCTTAAATAGGGTCCCGTCCACGGATGACTTCTTCTTCGTGCAAAACGCGGGTGATCCCGCCGCTGGCACTGGGCTCAACAAGTCGGCCGTCATTCAGAAGATCTCGCTTTCCCAGGTGACAGCTGAGGTATCGGCTCAAAGAAATGCCACTGGCAAGGTCGACGTTCACTTGGTGGCAGCGACTCCTGCTATTATCAACCCTAATGGTATGTCATACACCCAATTGAAGTTGAAGATTGAAGGGATCGGGTCAAAAGGGGAAAAGGGAGGTGGAACAGCATGATACTAACCGTTTCATTAGGCGGAACGAACTATAGGAACAGAATCCTCTTCGCCGGCGAGGGACAGGGCAGCAGAGTTGCTCCGGCGCTTTATGTCATGTCTCATAATGCTCCCTATAACGCCACAGTCATCCTGGATAACTACTTTGGCCGTCAGTTTAACTCGATCAATGACGTTGCCATCAACCCGCGTACCGGAGACATTTACTTTACCGATACCACCTATGGCTATGTTCAGGATTTCCGGCCCGAGACTGTGATTCAGAAGCAGGTTTGGAGGTTTAACGAGACCTCAGGGGCTGTGGCCGTTGTGGCTGATGGGTTCAACATGCCTAATGGCATCACTTTCTCTCCCGACGGCCATCACGCCTACGTGACCGATACCGGCGTCATCCAGGGCTTCTTCGGGCGTAACTCGTCCTTCCCATCGAGCATGTAAGTTCCCTCCGATTTCTCGTCCAGCCACCACCAGTCCACAGCCGCTCTAACATGGCATTTCACACAAAGTTACCGCTATGATGTCAAAGAGGACGGCACCTTCTCCAACCGCAAGACCTTCGCCTTCATCGCGACCGGCGTGCCGGATGGCGTCCACGTCGACACCAAGGGCAACCTGTACGCGGGCTGCGGCGACGGCGTGCATGTGTTCAACCCGTCCGGAAAGCTGCTCGGCAAGATCTGGATCGGAAGCACGTCCGCCAACTTCCAGTTTGCTGGAAAGGGTCGGATGATCATCCTGGGGGAGACGGAGCTGTACTATGCCACGTTGAAGGCCGAGGGAGCGTTCCCTGGTCAGCTTTATTGAGGGGATGATGTTATAGTGTCTCGAGTGTGTTAGTGTTTGTTAGTACCTAGTGCAGAACCGTTAGTAATTAGTAACGCGCATGCTGTTATGTAATCCTGCTTGTAAGAGAACCCCAGACCTAAAAGGCTTGGCATTGCCACTTCCCCAGAAACTGGAATCTCCAGGACGAACATCCTGGTCTTTGTTTCTTCCTCTCGGCCTTGAGCTATCAACCACATCCGCTCTTCAGCTTGAAGCCTGCTCGCGAACGCCCCTGGAATTGCTTCCAGTAGCGTTGCTTGGCTGCGTAACACAAACGGCGGCGAATCGTGCAAAATGGCCAGCAAAAGAACACAGCCTCTGGTTGCCTACGACGATGACTCGGACCATCATGACGAAAACGACCACGGCAGCGATACCGACTTCCTCCCGCGTGCGAAGCGCCGACGACTGAACCCCCGCGCTGTTGACAACAACAATTTCCTGCCGGCCACGCGACCAACGCGCGCTCAGCAGCCGGATGCCGACCCCAGACATAGTACCGCCCGCGATCTCCTCTCCTCTCTCTCAGACGAGCTCCTCATTCGCATCCTATCGTTCCTCTCTCTCCAACACCTCCTCGCCGTCGCCCCAGTGTCGCGCCGCTTCTACCAACTCGCCGGAGATTCACAGCTATGGAAGGCTCTATACTACGCGCGCTTCGTGCTGCCGCGCGCCATGAGGATACCGGGGTTTCGAGACGCCGCGGCCGGCGGAGGCGGTGCCGATCACAAGCTGCATTACTCGGGCAGACGGACGCTGTGGGCTGATGGGCGACGGGGTGGCGTTGTCCAGGAAAAAAAGGAGGGGGGCAATAAGGCTGGAATCAAGAGGAGGAGAGACGAGCAAAGTATTTTCGACAACAGCGGGCGAGGCATACAAGTCGACGGATGGTTACAAGAGCGGAAATGGGAGCCGGTTAACTGGAAGAGGCAATACAAGATCCGATACAACTGGTCGAGGGGCAAATGTGCGGTTGAAGAGCTCAGGATAGGGGGTACGGGGGACACAAAAGAGGGAAGTCAACAACAGCAAGAGCGGAAGGTGCTCGTCAAAGTGGTGGAGGGAATCGCAATCACCGCGGATAAGGTGTCGGGTTTGCGCGCATGGGATCTGAAGAGCAGACACCTGTTGGCGCAAGTGAGTCTCTGCGAGGATGGATTGGATTCTACGCCGAGCTGTATTGCGATTGATGACAGCGAGTTGGACCACGGGATATTGGATGTGGGGGTAGGGTTCGTAGATGGGAGTTTTGGGGTTTGGAGGTTGTTCAGCGGTGGCGAGAACCGTCTCGTAAGGCGGTATAAACACGAAAAGTCGAGCAATGGGGAACTCGTTGCGATGGCGTTGTCGTATCCATACCTGTTGACGGCCACGGCAGCGGTGCTGGTATCGCTTTACACCTTCGAGGTACCAGAGCAACTACCGGCAGAGCAACCGACTGAGGTTTCGAGGACGGACGGCGAGACGAAAACGACGGCGAAAGCGAGTGGCTCAGTGGAAGGGAATTCGGGTACCTCTGGGAACGATACCGATACTCTGCGAGCGCCATATTTACTCACATCCCTCAACTCCTACTCATCGAGACCTCCTCTTGCACTATCCATACGAAAGATGGCCTTAACAAGCGTCGCTTCAATAGCTTACACTTTTTCCACCCGACGGGGCTGGTCCATCGGTCTTCAGGACATGCACATTCGGGCCCCAACTACAGGTGTCAAGTCCGCCCCCGAAATCACTACCACAAAAACAGCATACACCATGCCATTAGACACAGGCAGTGGGCTGCAGGCAACACCAGCAACCCCTCTACACGAAATAGTTACCAGGTCTCGGGAACAAGACAGCCCATCCTCACGATCCCGTCCAGACACGGTCGGGCCTACGACGCTCTGCTACACCCACCCCTATCTCCTAGCTACTCTACCTGACAACACGCTCGTGCTGCATATGTGCACATCTACCGCCTCCTCGCTGTCCATTTCTCGCGGCATCCGGCTATGGGGCCACACGTCGGGAATCAGCAACGCCGAGATAACGGCGCGGGGGAAGGCCGTCAGCGTCAGCTCGCGAGGCGAAGAGATGCGTGTGTGGGAGCTTGAAGGGCGGTCGAATGGGGTCGGCAGTCGAAGCATAGAGATCAAACCGGGTCAAGCCTCAAATGAAAGCGGTTCCGTCCCCACTAACCGCCTTGCAGTAGACAACCAAGATTTGGAATACGATTGGGATGAACGGAGGAACTGGGTTGGATTCGACGATGAGATGGTCATCGTGCTGAAGGAGAAGAGGGGTGGGGGTGAGAGTCTGATGGTTTATGACTTTACTTGAGTTGATTAAAGACCGTCTTCGACATGGACACCGACATACTTCTCGCCTAACAATGGTCATTCTCTGAAGGCCATTTCATAGCTGATGGGGCTTTAAAGGGCTTCACTTTCCGGCCGGTGGTTGAACCTACGGGAAACTCTGGTCGACCTTCAATCGCACCTTCAACCACCAAGCAATGAGTCTGGCCCATCGCACTCGGCCCACTGGACACAAGCTCATGTCAAACAGGGCCATTGTCCAGTACAACCCCGACTGAAGGCATCCCGCACGTTTCACAGGAGTGGGCTTATTCGTGGAGTACACGACGCCCTGCTTTCCCCTGTGCTACACATCGCAGGAGGCAAAATAGGCTGCCTTACCCAGGAACAGGCAGGCGTATGGGGTACCTCGTGCCTCTGACGTCCTATCTAGTGTCTCACTCAATGCATGCGTCATGGTCCGGCATACTTGACAAGCTGGATCATGGATATTAGGTTGGCTGTCGGCAACCTAAACGTGGGTGAATGAGATGGCCCCGGGAGGCCTCCCAGGCTCCAGGCAAGTGGCAAGAACCAGACGCGCGGCCCTCACCTTATCTCTCTCGGTGCATCCCAGTCACCCCTTCACCGTGGTTTCCGGAGTCTTCTATTACACATGGGTCAATTCAAATTCGTTGGTTCGAGCCTATCCCATCCCGCGTGTCACTCTCTGGTTGACCAGGTTAGTTAGTCACACACTTCTGTACCACGGCCCCCGTCCCCCAGGTTTCGGTGAACCGCGCGGAGAACAACGACCTGGAGCGGTCAATATCATCTTGTTGTGTAAAGAGGTTGACCAGTTCTTTTTTGGGCGGCGGTAGAAAGCGGTAAAACAGCCTCTTGCGAAGGTCCAAATATGACCGACACCCCCTCCAACCTGACCGAGCTTGGTCAATGAGCAAGCAGGCCGATGGCTGCCCAGTACATATGTGGAGGACAAGCTTTATACTTTGAGGGACTTGGAAAGAGATGATATATGTACCTCAGCCTCTCACGCACGCGGGTACAAGATACCAGTGCATCAAAGAGAGGTACAAAACAACTATCCCCTGGCTTTGCTCCCGCACATAGAGTCTAGATGGGCGTAGGTAGACATGCATCTTAGATGCCTAGCCTGCTAGTCATGGTCATAGTCATCGCCAATGTCCCACAACATCGATGAGGCACTCACCCATCCATATCATAGGTACCTACCGTAAAACTTCGTCTGAGAATCTTTCCTAAACCGGCCACATATCTGTAACGTTCAAGCAGTCAGAGCAGACAGCGTGCCTGCCTCAAAATTAGGAATTTCCTAGAGACTCATACACTCAGTCTGTTTCATTGACTGTACATGAAGCATCATGTATGTATGTAGCGGAGCAGGGTGTGTAAAAAAAATTGAATGCAACGGACTTAGTGATCATTCGGCCTGTGTCATGCATTGCATTTACTTTTTCACACCACACCTGCGCGCAGTTGGGTTAGTGAATTTTCTGCAGACACTGAAATCCGATATTCGCGCGGGAGTTTCTATCGTATACTGACTACGTACCTGGCTGACCATGTAGAGAACCCGGCTACCTACAGCTTACGTAGAGGTACATACCTCCTCCGCCGGCGCAGCCTAGGTAGGTAGTCACGTATTTCAATATGCACACGGCATTTGCATATGTTAACCTGCCTGCTTAGTTGGGAGGTAGGTAGGCAAAAGCTGTGCGGTCGCAATGCCGGTCGCGATGCGAGGCGATGCGAGGCGATGCGAGGCGATGCGAGGTGATGCGTGGTATTTCCCAGGGCCGGCCTGGGTTTTTGAAGTTCATTGTTTTCACTTTTGCTGCAGTAAATAATAATGGGCATGGCATATGTACAACTTTCCAATATCCTCACAAGAGAAATACCACAGAATATTCTATCTAGTCCATGCTTCTTTCCTTAAACAACCGATGAACGAACGTGTACGGAAAAGAAGAGAGAGCTCCGAAAAAGATTGGCCTAGTAGCCAACCGAATTTATCGAAAAGGGTGTGTTTTTCCTACTGGCCGGACTTATTAAATACACTGAAGCCGTGAGATGCGAGCTAACAATCTGAGCGCTTCGATATGGGGAGAGCACAGTGCACGTGCTCTATGGACCTCTGACACGGGTATTTTAGCGTCAGACAACAATCGGATCACGATTTTGATTCTCGACTTCAAACTTCAACGTTCCAACGCTAAAGACATGGCAACAAAATAATTCGTGGCCCGCGCCACTTGCTGACCCGAAGTACCTATCTTCTGACCCGGTCAGCCAAAAAAGAAGAAGAAAAAAAAGGGTAACAACAGCAACGCTAACCAACAGACCCAATCAAATAAACGCTTCAACCGCCAGCTACGTGGCGTGCATAAAAGGATGGTGCCGACCCCTTGGGCGTCCTGCGCCGGCGGCCGGGGATACTCAGGTTAAAAGATGAACGATAGAAACGCGCTGTTGTATTGCCACCGTCCCTTTTCCTTCATCTCCCTTTCACGGTAAACACACATCTCAGCATGGCCGATACGGATCTCATCGCCTACTTGTATCCCTTTGTGGATGAAAGCGTTGTTGGTAAGGAGGCGCTGAGGGTGATCAACGAGATGAGCGACAACAATCTGGAACTTGAATAGTGATGATGATTGTACTTATATCTTGGGGAGTTTCGTAGCCGCCGATGATCCAGACGAAGTCGCGTCGACCGGCGCGTCCCTCCGCGGCTAATTACAGAGACTGAGCAGCCGCGACTTCGTCTGGATCATCGGCGGACACAAAACCCCTCAAGAGACGGATACAAATCGTCATCACTATCAACAAAAACCTCAAGTTCCAGATTGTTGTCGCTCATCACGACATTACTTCACCGGGATATATCGACAACGTCAACCGGTTCCGTCAGGGGATGGCGAACGCGGAAAATCTGTTTGGTCGGCTCGACCTTCGGAGCCGTCCGCAAACCGAGCATGTGAGTGGGGCGCACACACCTGGCACTGGTCTCATCCTCCTACGGAAGAAGCTGGGCGAAGGAACTTTTGGGGTTGTAACACACCTCTGGGATGTAAACATTAAGGAGCCATCAGAGCGGGCCATCCGGAGCAGATTGGTTAGTCACGATGACTGGATTAAGGAGGCTCGTATTATGAGCCGGGTCTCGCATGTAAGTATTTTGCCCCTGTGTAGCTGCTATTCTAACTAATATGCTTCTAGGACCATATTGTGGCATTCATCCGGTCGGATTTTACTTCGGTGCCTCAATTGCCTCGATTACGCTTCGAATATATTCTCGGTGGGACTCTCGAGAACTACTCAGATCTCTCTAGGGGCGATTGCCGACAGATCCTCTGTCAATGCCTTTCAGCACTTGTATACCTTCACGGACAGGAGCCGCCAATTGTCCATCGGGACATCAAGCCGAGCAATATCCTTATCCGCCATCGACGGTCTAGTGGCATTTACGTGAAACTGGGAGGCTTTGGCCTCTCGAGAGAAGGTCCCAATCCGACAACCATCTGCGGCTCCTGGCGATATCTTGCCCCTGAGGTCTACAACGAAAATGACAGAAGAATGGCTCACCCCGGCAAGAGGAGTTACAATATGGCCGTCGACATCTGGTCACTTGGTGTCACGGTCTTGGAATGCGCCAACGATCTTCCATCCCGCAAAGCCACAGGGGTCCTTTGGTGCAAAGAGATTGTTAAGAAGCTCCGGCAAGATCTCAAGCGCAATCCAGATACTCTAAATGAGTTCTTGCGGGACACGATGGTGAAGCTGCGAGGAACGGCCCAGCAATGCCACGACCAAGTTCTGCTCCTGGGTGATTCGGCCCAAGATCGTTCCACGACCCCGACCCCGACCCCAGCTACTTATGCACAGCGGTATCAACGACCAGTGAGCCAGTACTCTGTTGGGCAGCGAACCGTACTTCTGCAAGATACGTATACAGTGACCGAAACCTCGCAGAGCGCTTCCCTGGACAAGGATTCGGCTGAGCTTAGAAGATACACTAGATCAAGCGGCCCGCCTCCTGATAGCATAGTATCACCATCCACCCGAAAGAGGGTAAAGGATTCCCCGTCATCCAGCTATAGAAACACGAAGCGACACGTTGTGCGCAGCCAGCTGCCGCCCTCCGAGCCGCGGCGAATTTCCGAGCTGTGGGACGCGCTCCAGGAGCGGGCTGCGAAACTACTCATTGAAATCAGTCAAGGCAGGGAAGGGTGAACGTGAACGCTCCTGCCTTTGTTGATTTTACGTCGTAAGGGACCGATGGCAGCGAATCTAGCCCGAACACGTCATTACTAGTGTTGCGCGAGCCGGAGCATTGAGGCTCTTGGGAACCTGCTCCAACATCCATAGGCCCAAGAATCGATGGCTGTTGCGATTCCTTATCTGCTTCCCGTTGGTGAATTTGCCATACTGATTGATACATAAGGGTCAACAAGTCACAGTCACTACATGAGAAACAGGTGTTATGCACACGAGGTACTTGAGGTACGTACCGTGTACGGCAAAAAGGTTGATGATGGAGGAGGGTGGGCGTAGGACCTCTTGGGGGTACAGCCATGAATGGTCGACGCACCCGCTCAGTCAGCCCTAGGATACGCCCGAGAGGCGATAAAGGAAACATGGCGAGCGGGCCAGTAACCAATGACTACAACACGAAGCAATGTCAGGGGCCGACATGGCCTCAATTGGCTGCCTTGTTGTCGATGAAACATCTCATCAATCATGAGCTACGATTAGTCAATCGAGCTCATGGCTGACTTTTTGTGTCGGAAGTCAACACCAGTACACAGTAAAGCAATTGATACCGTGCTTGCCGGAGCATGGGAGGGCTTCATGCCTTGAATTCGTCGCAGTTCCCATTATCATTACACCATCTTTCGGGAGTCTAGCGGAGCGGGATGGTCCTCGTGGTCGAGTCTTCTGAGTCCAATGCCGTCCTCATGGTTGTCTTCACTATCACCTTTAGCGCAACCCATAGCGGATAAGGGGCGATTGTGGAAGAAAGTGGGTGTGCTGGTGGTGACATTTGGTGAGTGGAAGTCAAGGTCAACCCCATGACGAGGGGTAGCCAAGATTTACAAGGTCCGCTTGTCAAGTCAGGTGACGGAATCATGGGGTGTTGGCTGCAAGCTGTTTGAGACCTTCTTTCGGATGCTCGGACGTATAATATGTGAAAATACTATGGGTGGTGGCACACTATGGTGGATGGATGGATACTCACGCCTTACTGTTCTCTGGAGTGATTAAAAGAGTGCGTCTATAGTGGGATAGAGAGAGGCGTGCCTTGACCAGTCGGTCTCCGATATCAGATACAGCTCCGAAGAGGTGTCGAGTACGACAAATTGTTATAGGAAGTTGAACGTTTGTCAAATCTGACCATGCATCGCGTAATGTGCTGCGCAAAGTCAGGCTGCCGCGAGATTCGAAGAGGATGTCCTCCTTTATGAGACCCTTTGGCATGCTGAATAGGAACAGAGCCCATGGGGAATTTGGTGCCTGGTCGTTCTGGGGTGCAGTGCCCTGAGTGCGTCAACCGCCATCGGGAACCCTGTATCTGCAAGGGGAACCACACCAGCCAGGGTTGTGATCTGCCTGTTAGCTGGAGAGAATTCCGGTTGACCAACCAACCATGTCCAATGTGCCCGTTCGAGGCAGCAATTATTGCTTATACACTACCAACGATGCATGAACCCTGGATGCAAGTCCAAATTCCCAGAATGACTTGGAAATTGGGAATTGAGTTTCATGCCGTATCCATCATTGTTGGGAGGTAAACATCTTTCCCTTGCTTTGATGGCATATTATGATCTTGACGTTGGTTCTGGTTTTGGACTCGTTTGCTTTTTTATGTCGCTGTTGGAAGACACCTGATAATGAGTTTGTCTCGTCGATCGTCCTAAACTTGGCAATAACAAAGACTTTGGCACCAACGTACCCTCTTCGCAGTTACGCTAAGCTCCCTTTCCGTCGGCAGCGGGAGCTTTCGAAATTGAATTGAAGATTTCGTCTTTGTCTGTTGGTCCAGGGCGGCGCAAGATCAAAGAACATTGGAGCTCAAAAGCCCAGGAACGCCAGGGTCCGGAAGCGCTGAAGAGATTGCTTGCCTCTTTGGTGATTGGCCAGTTGCTCTCATATGCCAGCGTTCAATGCATTTGGAGCCTGTCACCGCCATTGTCAGTCAAGTGGTCAGGGAGGTCAATGAGGGGGGATCAGAGGTTGAAAGCGGGGTCCGGTCAAGGTTGACGGGAGGCCCACAAGTCCACCGGGACGGGAGCCGGCCGAGTGGATGCTCGCGTGTCCGGCTCCCCGCCGTTACGCAGAGGCGGGTACTGCGGGGAGAGGAGGCCCATCTGGAGGCTGGTCGATCCCGCGGTGTGTTTTGTTTTGCAGTGGTTGTTCAGCTTCGGATACCAATCCCTTAATCGCCTGCCTTGATGCAGTGAGGAGGGGAATGCGATGAGCAGGCTGACGATAAGGGTACGTGGCATCCTGGACAGGCACTATCACAAGTTTCTGTGGTATCCAAGACGGGGAGCCTTTCTGTCGTGCTGCCACATACGCGATGTATAAGGAACCCACCAGCTTCTGCAGGACTCGAATGGGCCATTGAGGCTGCTGAATGCTGCTCTCGACGGCACGGTATCTCATCAGGCTTGAATGCGGGAGAGAACAGTGTCGGGGAATGGATCGCTTGAGATGGATTGATAGGGAGAGAGAGGAATGATAGAGACACAGGAAGGAGTACCTACTTTGCGGGACTCCAAGGGACCTGACTGTTTCTCGGTCAGTTAGCGTGCACAGTATCTTTAGCACACTGGCTTGATTGCATTTCTCCGACGGAACCGCAAAAGTCCAAAACTCCCACCATCCTCACCAACACGCAAACTTGGTTGTTAATCCATTTCGGGCCCTTCGGTCTGTAGCGGAAGGCGACAAGGTCAATCGCTGACTCACCTTGCCGTCTTTTACCGATTTTCTTGCTCCCAATTCGCAATTTGTCATACAGGTACGCATTGTCCGTGGCCGACCTCTGATTGGCCAATCGCTTTTCCTCCGTCCACGCGGTCCCATGTGGCAAAACACCGGCGAAGACAGTCCGGATACGCTGCCCGCGCGCGATGAGCTGTCCGTCTCCTTTTCAGCTGTGCTTCAATTCATGTCCGTAAAATTGCACCAGCCGGGCTCTTGGACAGTTCTGCGTATGCCAGTCTCCGAACAACCGTTTGCGCCTACTGTAATCCCCGCCTCCGCGACACGCTGGATGCCCGATGTAATTGGAATATCTGCCCAATTGATAACGCTAACTAGAGGAGCGATGATCTTGGCTGGCAGTTAGTTTACTGACATGTCAGGGTTAGGGAAGCAACTGTATTACCTCAGGACGACCAAGTGAGTTATGAAACTCCAGCAGCTTGATCTTGACAAACCGGTCATCATATCATCAATCGAACTCGCAGACCATGTCGTTTTCAGCATGGTTCCCCGCCAAATCGCTGTTACGTTGAGGCTCGTTCAACCACCTCCAATAAACTCCCTTCCCGTCTAGCCGATTTCTAACGATCGGAAACAAAACTCTCTCTCTCTCTCTGAATCAATCAAGGCGATCGATGGTGTATCTAACTATCTGTACGACATTGCTCATCTCGCTTCCTACGCATTGCAATGGACGGAGCAAATGTTAGCTGCAAGTGTTCGAGCCCAACTGTCGGCAGAGACAAGTGACAACTGACTTGATCTACACCAGGGTTTGAGGCTCCAATGGCACCGATTGGTGATCGCTTCAGACTGCACGGTTTGTGAATACAGTACCACCAAGTACCCCCAAACTGGGTTCGAATAGGTACTTGACCTGACTTAAGGCCAAGCCCGCCAAGCCATATTTTTGTCTTGCCTTACTGACGGATGTAGTTACAGTGCGTGCAGGTGAATCACCGGATTGGCTGCGTCCCGGCTTACGGACAGGGGCGTGGCAACCCTGAGAAGGGAGGGGGTGACTCCAAAGGTCAGCGAATGACTCTTTCGCAATCCAACCTCTAGAGGTAACAATCGGAAGAGCGAGGCAGCAGCAAGAAGACGTGGAGGGGGTGCAAGAGTCCCCCTGCGAAAGAGGGCGAACATGGCGAGTGATGAAGGGAGCCATCATATGTTGCACTTGGCCTCTTGCTCATGTACCTTAGCATGCTCAGCTCAATCAAGTGTAAGCGCCCCATGCCATCTGCCCCACTGTTTGGGTTTCCGTGCCCCCAGATGAGGTTCTGATGACCGCGTCAGTCGTTTGAAGCCTGGCATCGAAGGCGAGAGCAACAGCCGAAATTTGCAATGGAGGATGATGACTTGGTGAGGTCAGGATCCATTGAGGTGAGTTTCAATTGACGGGCCTCAAAAGAATATCAACCTGGCAAGTCTCAGCTGCCCTGATGACAGTGATGGGAAAGGTCACACACACACAGGGTAAAGAAGGTCTGTGACCTGTATCGCATCGCATTTCAAGCACGCATCCTGGTCGGATTCCCGACGGGCCAGGTACCTCTTGCTGGCTTGGTTACCTTGGCCTCTTATGCCCCCGCGTGGCAGGTACCGACACAGTTCGACATGGAACTTTTGGTGCACATGTCGTCGAGGAAGGTGAGCGGAAGCAGGCGGAGAGGGAGGCATGGCAGGTGGGAGGGGGGTCTCGCCCCTTCTGGCTGCAGTGCCGCATTTGCCCATTTACCTTGGATGCCCGGCACTGCATCCTTTTTACATGCCCGTATGCCCTACCGCCCTACAGTAGCCCTTTGCCTCTCTTCGGTTTCCTACTTCTGTTTGTTCTTCTACCTCTTTGCAAACTCTTCTCTCATTCTTTCTCTTCCACCCTCTCGCCCTCCTCCCGCCGCCTTTTCCAATTCTTGCTATTGTTACTTCCCATTGACTTGTCAATTGGCTATTATTCAGGTTTCAATTGGGAAGCACTGCCTGCTCCGCCGACGCAAGTCTTCCCCTCTCGGGTTCCAGCTGCTTCGATTCTATTGAACAGACGGGACTCTCAAAGTCACCTTCCATCCCGTTACTAATACAAAGTGCCCCTACCAACCCCCAGCAGCGGGGTACTAAACTGGGGCTGCACGGTGCACCGTTAAAACGCAGCGCAGCCCGAACTTTGGACCTCAAACTGTCATCTCAGCATCAGACCAAAACCGCTACTCCACACTTGCTAGAATAGAGACGTTCCTATTGTTCAATACCCTCAACCCCCCCCCCCCCCCCCCGCCGACCCGAATGGCAACGAATGGTGGCAAGCATATCGAACAATAAGGAAGACATCGCACAATACCCAGACGCTGCATCATGTAGCGCTGGCTCGCATTGTGTAGCACTCGTCGAATTGACAGCAAAACCGCAGGCCTTATCCGGCCATTAAGGGTTATTCAAACGCATAACGAACAATAATTGCCCAAACAACAATCGCACAAAGCACTGGCTGCCTGACGTTGCCCGACTGTTCTTAAACGCCTCTTGATCATCAGGAACACCGTCGGCTTCTTCCTCTTCTCCAACTTTTCCTATCATCTTTGCGATCGATTGAAAACCGTCAAGGATCTTCCCAGTCAACCAGTCACTGCCATTGAAGCTCATGCCAGGCACCGGCTCGACTTAATCCCTATCGATCCCTGATCTTCGTCACCCATTGACGCTATCAACCCATCGTTCGCCACCCATCTGAAGAACACCACCACACAAGTTCACGAACCGGTCCTCTTACACATCCCATCAACCGTGGATATCCGTCTCAGACACTTCAAATACTACACCCCGTCTCCAAACCAGCGGGACCAACATTTCATCCCTCTGCATCCAGCAAACGGCAGCAACCCTCGCCATAATGTCTGGCAAGAACGACAAAGTCTTACAGCCAGCCCTGTTCCCAATGGATTACACTACGATGCCAATGTCATCCACTTCGACTTCTTCCAAGCCCAAGAGGCCGTTCGATATCAGCAATCTCATGTCTCCTCCTGGTCCAGCTCCTTACGAGACATTCAATCACCGTGACGCCGCAATGCCAGCCTCAAAGCCAATGTCCGCTGCAAGCAGGCAGCTGGGACCGAACCCGCCCATATCTCCTCCCATCTCCCCCTACACCGGGGCGAGAAACTCTATCACAATGGACCCTCGTCTCTCCATTTCGGACAACGACCCGATTCTGTATCCTGCCCCCGAAACCGCTGCCAGCCCTCCTTCCGAGCCGCTCTTCGTTCCTTCGGTTCCCACAGCCGAGCCACTCGATAACCTGGTCAACCACCACATTGCTTCTCGACCCCAAAGCATTGTTCGCGCCACATCGCCCCCGAAGCCGGAGGAGTACGAGCTTGTGCTCTTCTTCAAGTCGGAGTGCCTCAAGATGTGGCAGAAGGATCCTCGGGACTGGCTGCGCAAGGAGCGCCAGTATCTGCAAGCTGATAAGAAGAACCACACAAAAGCACGGCCCGTGGTTAACAAGCTTCCAACGATCTTGCCTGCCGCTCAACCTCCGGCTCCGGCTCCGAGAGCCCAGGTGGCGAGAACCAGCAGCACTGGCCGCATCCAGAAGCCCAGAGTCACCAAGGCACCGGCCCAAAACTCTCGACCGATTCGGGCAACTCCTACGCACTCTCGGCAGACGGCACGTGTTAGCGCCACTCCTGAACCGAGGGTGCGAACAGTGGCACCAAACAGGGAGGACAAGGATTTCGACTCTCTTCCCGACTACACACCCAGCATTTTGACGCTGCCCAATACACCCGGCTGCCTCAAGGTTGACTGGAAGGGCAACCCGCTCGACTTGAGCAAGGATCCCAACAGGGCGCTCCTTCATGATGAGGAGCTTAGCCTTGCTGCTGCCCTTCGCCTGGATTGCGCGACCTACCTGACCAGCAAGAGGCGCATCTTCATGAGACGCATTGAGTGCGCCAAGATTGGCAAGGAGTTCCGGAAGACGGATGCTCAGCAGGCGTGCAAGATCGACGTCAACAAGGCATCGAAACTGTGGACGGCGTACGAACGGGTTGGCTGGCTTGACCCTAAGCACATTGAGAGGTTCCTGTATACCTGAGAGCCTCCAGTCTTGGATGGGATGGTTTCGTCCAACCGGGTTTCTCTGTCATAACTTGGCTTTGTCATGGCTGCTCATTTTGGCGTTTTTATGGCGCATGGTACAATCCATTCACTGGTTCGGCTTGGTTGATGAAATTGGCTAGCTAGATTGATGACTTGGTTCGGGATTTTACCCCCTTTTCATGGCCCTGGATATACCCCGGAGTTTGGCCTGTGGAATCACTCTACTTTTTGCACTATTTATTGCTTTCATGTTTTTGTTATTGCTCTGGATCACATAACGAACACTTTGCATTTTCACGGCTGGCACTTAACGGTCATTGTCGGTTGGGTCGGTTGGGTCGGTTGGTCAGCTGGTTAGCTTTGTTTTTTTTGTTTTTGTTTTTTTTTCCTTGCTCCCTGGCTCACTCATATCATACCATTTCTTTGCTTTGTTTGGTACACTCATCTTCTCCTTTCACAAATCCTTGTCAGTCATGGATTGGCTACGGAGGGAATGGAAGAAGGGGTTTCCTTACTTACTCTTTGCATTTCTGCCAGGAGGCACAACATAACACACATGGAGGACGGATAAGAGGAGAGGAGACTGCTAACGTTTTTAACGACATTATACCCCCTTTTCTTTTTTCACATGATTTGCTACTACTTGGCCTGTCAAATGGGTTAGATCTATGCAGTCGGCACTTTCCATAAAGGAACGGCTCATACGTTGATGATGGATGGATGGATGGATGGACAGCGCGATAGTACAGCGCGGCAAGAACCTAGCTAAAGGACTGAACAGCGTCTTACGATGGAATGAGATCAGATAAATTACAGACGCAATTTGCCTCGTCCGACAAAAACCGTGCGATTACGAACATTTGCTTTCACTTTGACTTATATGATTCGGTTGGACTTGAACAATACTAGTATAGTGAAGGGGTTGTGGCCATGACCTGCCATGAACATACATACAATTGACATTGAATTCAGGACGTAGCTCACTCAGACTTCAACTGCTCGTCGGGACTAGAAGGCAAAGGTCGGGCGGGGATGATCGATACGAGGGAACGACGTTGAATGGAAATTACATACCGTAATCCTACCTTACCCCAAGTTTCGTTGTTGAAAAAACGCCTCCAATACGTGCATGACTACTTATTATAAATATGACAGTTGCAAATCAAGGTCCGTTCGTTGCCCCGTGTAACATCTCCAGACCCCAGCCTTCGCTTCGACTGGGAGGAGAAAATGCTTCTACCTCTAATCGCGACGAGGACTAACTAGTAACAAGCACCGCATATGTTCCAATTATCAAACTAGTTGCATGAAATAATAAAGAACAGGATCGAGCTCCTTCTGATGAGAATACATACATATGATATCTTCCACATTTTACTTAACGATGTGATTGATGGTCGAAAACGGTGAAGCAAACTCTCACCTACCTTCTCACTGTTGGTTTGTGTTCGGTTTGTTTTTTACGACCTCTTTCAACTAGGTGGATAAGTTCCCGTCTAAAAGTCAGTTGCCACACAGTTTGGGGGTAGATTCCTAGGAGTTATCCTTTTCGGGTCCATCTCGCTGTATATGATCGCTTACAAACCAACACATCCTGGCTGGTGAAGGGGGCGCAAAAGGGACAATTTGTAATGTGGAATTGGCAGAGCCAAGCCAGAACAGAACAAAATCAAGCGGTGAGGTTCTCACAATGTCATGGCATGGTTGATTGGTGTGAAAAAAGTAAGATGTCATAATTCATTAGACCTTGCATTTGCAAGGCTAGGTCACGTAGACCCCATCCAACTTGAAGCAGGCTGTCCTGTCCCTGGGGCACGATACCTCGCAAGAACAGGATTCACACGCTATCATACATGCAATCATATCATTAAACAAATATCCCTTCCTCCGTCAACATCATCACCCCCCTTTTCGTTTAGAGTCCAGCAGCCAACTTGTACCCACCATCAACAGCCAACGTCTCGCCATTGATAAACTGGTTCGACACCAACCCCAGCACCGCCTGCGCCATATCGATATCGCGACCCGGACGAGCACCCGGGTACTTTTCCTCGTACTTCTCCTTGGGGATATGACTCTTCTGGAACTCGTCGCTCTCCTCGGCCGTCATCTCGCTGGGGAAGGGGCCGGGCGCGATGCTGTTGACGCGGATCTTGAGCCCGGCGTTGGCGATCTCGGCTGCCAGCATGCGGTTCAGATGAATAGCCGCCGCCTTGCTGGCGTTGTAGCTGAAGTGGTGCTGGGCCGACTTGACTTGCCCGCTAATGCTGCTGATGTTGACCACTGTGCCGGACCAGCCGGGGTGGCGCTCGGTGCTAGCCTGCAAGAGGGGAAGGAAAGCCGAGGTCATGAAGTAAATGCTAGCCACGTTGGTGCGGTACGTGTCTGTCCAGTCGTCGAAAGTAGCGTCCTTATTCTCAAACAAGTTGTGCTTGAGCTCCTTAGCGTCACTGGCTTCGGTTGTCACGCTTGAAGAGGAAACGCCCGCGTTGTTGACCAGGATGCAGAGACACTTCTCGCGCGACTCGATCTCCTTGAC
Source organism: Neurospora sp. FGSC 26632 (assembly GCA_009804965.1). Taxonomy (NCBI): domain Eukaryota; kingdom Fungi; phylum Ascomycota; class Sordariomycetes; order Sordariales; family Sordariaceae; genus Neurospora; species Neurospora sp. FGSC 26632. The sequence continues at coordinate 208 of RAOH01000141.1, read as the reverse complement.
CAAAGCGGAAATGTCCTCCTTCTTGGTCACGTCCGCTTGCAGGGCAATGATCTCACCCTCGATGTCCTTGTTGTAGATGTCCACAACCTTGTCCAGCTTCTCCTTGTTGCGGCCGACGATGTACACCTTGGCGCCGTTGACGGCGAGGGTCTGCGTGGCCATCAGCCCGATGCCAGTGCCGCCGCCGGTGACGAGGGCGACGCGGCCC
>RAOH01000140.1:0-54292 GCA_009804965.1 Neurospora sp. FGSC 26632 | reverse complement strand
CGACGCCGCGCCCGATGCCGCGGCCGGCGCCGGTGACGAGGGCGACTTTGCCTTCGAGGGAGGCGGTGGGGATTGAGATGGGCATTTTGGGGGTTGGAGTTGGGTGGTGGTGGTGGTGAGAGTGGCTTGTTGTGATGGGATGGGAGTGATGTTGGTGTAGGATGCAGAGAGCAGGGAAGGAACAGGAAGAATGAATCCGGCTTCGCCATCCTATTTATTGCGAAATTGACATCTGGCGGAAGTCACTCAATATTCCCCCTCTGGTCATCCCTGCATATGCCAGCAGTGCCTCGATATGCATATCGGTAGTCCATCATCTCATGGTCACACCGCATCCGGTCGCTGTTGTCGGGAGTCCGGCGATAGATGAGCGGTACCAAGGGATAACGACCAAAGGGAAGCGAATTGTTTACCCCCGCTGTCTCAACTCCCTTCAATGTTTTGGTCCCTTGGGTGACGAGGGTGAGTCCGATGTCTTGCCCATCCCCCCTTTTCGGACTTAGACTTACATGGCGGGGTGGGGTCGGGGAAACGGGAAAGGCAAATGCAACGCCGGACATCCCCCGACTGCATGTCCGGAACGCCAGATCCGTGGCCCGATTCCTTCTCGCACCCGGACAATGGAGTCAGCAGTTTAAAGAAAACTTCAAATCAGCCAACGGGAGATTGTCGGTTTCGCTGGGGAAAAGCGGAGGAGCAAAGATGGGGAGAGGTGTGCGGACTGTGCCATGATGCCGAAAGCGAAGACGGCGTTAACGGGTGATTCGCGATGCATGCAGCCGTGGGACACACAACATCCAAGACTGTGTCCAGTTATATGCACGCCACATAACTTGAGAATACTGCCAGTGGCACGAGAATAGGGCCATTGGTACAGCTCGGTTGCAGATTCGGACGGTTCGCCATTCTACGTCCGCCTTCAACAACCGTGAATGATGCAAGTAACACTCCAGGCTCATTGCTCATCCACAGAAAGATCCACGATGGAAAGATGATCATAAGCACGACGAGAAAGAAACCGAACAAAATAATATTGACATCCTGTAACCAAATAACTCCCATAACATGCTTGAACCCATTCTCCCCTGCTAACATGTCCGCATGGCCTTCTCTCCTCAGTCAAACAGAGCAAGGAGATGTGCACTTGCACTTGGGAACATTGCAGAACGAGACTTGCCAATGTGAGTGAAGGTTGAGCCAAAACAAGATGCAAGACCCCAAGACCATAAAAACAAAGAAACCTAACTCCCATCACTCTCCAAGGACCCTTTCTCAACGCACCCTATGACCCCGGTCCCAACCAGCGACTTGAGCACACACCGTTCCTGTAGCCTAACCTCCCCTTGTATTTGGGAATCCAGAAGGTGCCTGGAAAAAAGCTCGAGAAGTTCGACCCGTAGCCGAAGGCTGCCCTCCGGTTGGAAACCCAGCTTGTCGCCACCTATCAGCTGTAAATTGAGGCTGCTGCTGCCCTGGAATAGTTGCGGTCGAAGCCACACGCTGATGTCCCCTCCCAGCTTGAGCCGTAGGTTGCTGCCCTCTCCCGGCTGGGAACCGAGGCTGTTGCCCCGGACGAACTGCAGCCGGAGCCGCACGCTGCTGACCTCTTCCGCCTTGAACACCATGCTGTTGTCCCGGACCCATTGCCGCCAAAGGGGCACGCGGTTGTCCTCTTCCTGCTGGAAATTGAGGCCGCTGCGCTCCCCAAGCTGGGAATTGAGGCGGTTGCCCCCTTCCGGCTTGAGCTACAGGCTGTTGTCCCCTCCAGGCCGGAGCCATAGGTGGCTGCCCCCTTCCAGCTTGAAGTCCAGGCTGTTGTCCCGGAACAACTGCGGCCGAAGCCGCACGCTGCTGACCCCTTTCGGCTGGAGCACCGCGCTGTTGCGCCAATCCAGCTTGAACGCCAGGCTGCCGGGCTGCAGGCGGTCTAGCTGGACCCCCACGGACACCTCCGGGGGCAGGGTTCTGCCAAAGCCCGAGTCTCTCCCTCCCCGACGGCGGCGGCGGCGCCCCCTCGAAGTACCGCCTGCCCCATTCCCTCGTTTTCTTCGCCACTGGACCATCAGGCGGCTGCGCCGTTACCTTAGCCCTTATCAGCTTCTCTAGGTCGTGCAGATCTGGCCTGTCCGCCGGATCATAACAGAGACACGCAGCAACGGCATTCACCAAGTCAAAGTCGAGGTGACTGTAACCACAAACGAGCAAATCCATGCCGTATCCCCACACCTCCTTCTCCGAGCCGTCTGGGTATCTCACGACTGCCATGTTCGGCGTGGGCGGCGCCTCGAACTCGTAGAGCGTGATGAGCGAGTACATGATTATGCCGACCTGGTAGAGATTCGTCCACCAGTTGTAGTTTCCCGCCGTCTTGGCGCCGGATTCGCGCGGGCCCTCCTTGACGTGGTCCCACTCCTCGGTGAACTGTTCGGGCGCGAAGATACTTTTCTTGCCTCGCCTGCGGCACGACCAGCGGAACTCGGCCGAGGCTTGGTTGCCGCAAAAGACTTGGCACAGGCCGAGGTCAGCGATCTTGGCGATCGGAGTGGCGTTGTGTTCAGAACTGTCATAGTCCCCGACCAGGACGTTGGTCATATCGAGGTCGAAGTGGACAAGGGTTTTATGCTCGCAGTATGGTGTCAATTTGTGTAGGGGCAGGCAGCTTTCGGATGCTTGGGGCACAATGTAGTCGCCCATATGTGGGCTCTTGAACTCCTCAGGCATAAATACTCTCGGGTACGCCAGCCCTACGACGCCCTTGAAGACTGGTGATAGTGTTTTCGTGTTAGTCGTTGTGATTATGATGTAGGGGGCTTGAGCTGCTTACGACTGCCGAAAATATGCCAAAGAGTAAGTGGTGGAGCGTTGCCGTACATGCTAAGATTAGCGGCAATTCGTGCTACTATCTTGCGGAGATCCCCGCGGCTCATAAACTCGAGAAACAAGACTTGTCTTGAGTCCCAAAGAGGAATGTCGGGTTTACCCTTGCCCACCTTGGCCTTATCGTCGCTGCCCATCATCATCAAATCCGAGCCGAATGACCTGGTGGACGAAGGCACATCCGTTTGGATAGGCTGACCGTTGGGTCGCGCAAAATAGCCTGGGGGGATGCGTTGTGAGATATGCTTGGCTCCGGCAGTGCCCATATGGGCTTCGATCTCGCTCGAAAGGTAGCCTTTGTTGCCGTCGATGTCTACCTTGCACACCACTTTGATGACCTGGCCATCTGGGCGTTGTTGCTCAAAGAGGTTGACGACACCGAGGCCACCCCAGCCCAGAGTCCTTATGTGGCGCAGTTTGATGCGCAGAAGCTGCTTTTTCAGCCATTCACTTCTGGCCAGTGCCCAGACTTCCTTATCTGCAGGTCCGCCATCAACCCCCCAGGCCCCTACCTTTATTCTCATGCCACGCCGGACTCTGCCGCTGTAATTACCGGGACCTTTCCAGGGGGGGTTGATGGGTATTTTGCTGATGCGCGACTTGACTCGGCGGTCCATGGTTGCCCCATCCCAGTCGCTGGGAGAATTATTTCCATGACGGCGCCACTTAAAGAAGAATTCGGTGATCTTGTTGCGATACGCACGGACTGCTGCATTTTCGGATTCGATGGTGGGGGATTTCGCTCTGGGGATGACGCGGGAGACGTTGGTGCCCTGGGTGAACTTGGGTATCGCCCAAGGATCTGCGTCAGTCCCCTCAGACTCCTCGTACGACATGTTGACGTTTTTTTTGGAAAAGAGATTCTGTGTGTGAATGTTGTTGGCCGTAGAGGTAGTAGGTTGAATGGCCATACGGAGACTAGTAGTCATGCTCTCTCCCCTATAAGATATCACTCGTAGCTTGCAGATGAGAGGGGGCTATGGTTGTCCCCGGCCCTTTTGTTCGGACGTCCTTTCTCGGTGAGACAAAGCAGAGCGTAAGGTCGAAGGGTGCACTATGGTCGTGAAAGGGATTGAGCACATGGTGGACAAAGGAGACAACAAAGGGGAAGACAGCAGCGTTTCCGGTTCCGTCAAGGTGTGTAGACAATGGACTGAGAAGGACGAGAGTCTTTTTGAAATGCCGGCCGAAGACTGTGATTGTTGGAGAGTAGTGGCAGACAATCAATGTTTGAGGTGAATAAGGAGAAGCATGGAAAATGTTAAGGAACGGAAGAGGACGGCTGCCACTAGGCAAAATGCTGAGTCATCAATCCTTCTTGGACTCTTTTGTGTTTGAAAGGAAAGAGGCAGAAATGAGGTTGGACTCTTGGACGGGAGTTGTTCCTGCCTCGAGACTCGAGAAAAGAAGCAGCAGAGTTGTGCATGTTGTGCAAATTATGCATCCAGTCTGCATAACGCACACGCGCAAACAGAAGTAGCGAACAGCGACACCTGACTTTTGAAGGCGGTCTTTCCACTTGGACGAGGAGACGCCTTCCACCTCTCCTTTTAGGAAGGAGGCCTTTTGAACTGTCCAAGTCACAATGAACAGTTCGGCTAGGCCCGCATCAATATCGTAGAGCCTCATGGAATGTCTGGGTCTTTCGTCGTCAACTTGCGTCATTTGGCCGACAACATTGACACCGCCAATGGCCTACGCTGCAACACCCTTTGCAAGGCAAATCGGAATGACTGCGATTGTTTCCATCAGTATGTCTCTTCTATCTCTAACATCATTACTTGGGAAGACTGACTTACTGACTATGGCCAGTCTCACTCGAGATTCGAGAGAAGCGACATGACGCGAACAAGTCCATCAATGGCCGTCAACCTCTACCGCCCACAACCGAGGACAATGCGAACCACGACTGTCGACAGCAAACATTGGAAGCATTGGAAACACGTCGACGGCAGATAGACTGGATGGCTATAAGTCGACATGCCACGGACCGAAACAAATGATGCAAGCAGTGAAACGAGACAGGGGGCACCCAATGTCACGGCGGGTGTTAGACGGGCGCCTAATGTCTGTCATTTCTGTGCCATTCCGAAACCGTCCTGTCCGCCGAGACTTGCAAGAAACCATGTTTAAGAAGCAATCACCGAACGGCCAAACCAGGGTTTGTGAGAGACCTGTTGGACCTGTTGGATGCCTTGGACGAGGTCCCGGCATGGCTCCTCGGTGACGTTTCAACTCCATTACAGGGCCCTCAGGTGGTTCCTCCTGGCCTCGGATCCCCAATTGCATGCTGGCGATCTCCAACGCAGCGGTTCACTCTTCCAACCGAGCGGGCGGCTCCACCGTCTAGAGGTAGCGTGGTGCCACTTTTCAAGGGCTTCTGCTTCTGTGATTGGCCAATCGCCAAGAGCTCAGGTGTGCTGGAGCTGGGAGTTGTCCCTGGCAACAACTCGATGGGGGCACACGAAAACAAAAATCCGAGCCAACAGTGGATATGACCCCGGGTATTGGAGGGCGTCGGCAAGTGAACGAATGTGGTCAGCACACACCACTGACCAAGCGACGGCTCGTCAGGCCTGGCTCATCCCCGGCATTCAGCTTGGATCCCCGTTCGTCTGTTCGTTCACCACTCGGCTGTGTTGTTGTGACAAGCAACAATTTCCCTCTCTACACTATCCATCCATTCATCGTGTACCGTACCAGGTCAAGAGGTACAACGAGTACCCACAAAAAGCCCCGAACGCGTCCAGTCGCGAGCCAGTGAGCTCTATAGGACAGACAGGCTAGGTAGACGACCGACGGAGGAGCCCTGCAGCCAGACAGACGCCAGACACGAGGGCAGCGCCGTTCCTAGAGTGCCTGCATCACCAAGCATTGCACCATCCGCCCGCGTGGCCCTCCCGTCCAGCATCATCGCATCGCCTTGCAAGACATCATCCAGACATCATTCTACCTCGTTGCCGTCCTGAGCACAAGCGCTACGTCGTCTGGCTTGCGCTGCGTGAAGTAAGGCTGGCAGTGTAGGTGGCCCACACGGACCTGACGCGCACATCAACAGTGCAGGGGGACTGCAAAGAAAACAACAGCTGACAGCTCTTCGCATCAATCGACAGTCTAGGAACCACACCTTGAATCTAATACATCCCCGTCTGGCCCAGCCCTCTGCGCAAATACGATTGCGGCGGCGACGACGACGTCTCCCTCTACTCCATCGCTACCATAACCAACAATGATGTCCAATCCTCCTCTGTCCGGCGTCGCTCGCCCGCGACAGCGACTACATCGGCGTCAAAACTCGACTCCATCCGCCTTCGAGGCTGTCAAGATCGCTCCCTTGCCGACCTTCCCACATCAACAACAACACCAACAGCGCCCGCACATGTCCCATCGACGAGGCCTTAGCCTGGATACCAGGCGTCACCCTCTCATGTCTTCAACCGTCACAACCACATCCCAGCACGACTACTCATCCCTCGTCAGCACGACGGGCCCAGATACGGGAATACCCACGAGTCTGCCAGCGACACCACAGGATATTCTAGCACAGCAGCAACACCAGGCGCACCTCATAGCACGCCCTGGCTCCAGCCAAACCGACTACAGTGATATGTCGAGTGACAGCGGCGACTCGTTTCTGATATCGCCCCATGGCACACCACATCAACGAAACCACTTCATGGACGGATTGGCCCCGCAGGGCCCGATACCCGAACTGTCCTTGTCCTACGATACCTACATGGATTCCAACTTTGACGCCATGATGAAGAGGAACCAGGCCAACTATGACAACAATAACAATGTCATGGCCTCATCATCGTCTGTCAACCCAAATTTTGACTTCTTTGCCCCGGACACGGCGCTCTCTACTCCAAACTTTATGAGCTTTCCGGACCAAAGTCCCGCGGGGACGGGACAGGGAGGCTGGATATCAGAGGGCGAGGCATCCAACACCCAGTTGCGCCGAGCGTCAAGGCAGGTAAGCGGTGGATTAAACAATAGCCTCATAGACAAGGTTGCAAAGTACGAGCCTATGGCAAATGGGCAGAGACCAGCAACACCTCCTACGCACAATGCCGCCGGTAAGCATGCAGGACCTGACGTGTTGAGCGAGAATACTGAAAGTGAGACAGGATTCTATCCCCCAACACCAATGGAAACACCACATGATCGCTTCATGAAGCAACAAGCAACACAGCAGCAACAGCAACAGCAACAAACACTAAGGCCCAGCAGGTTTGCAGACGATTACGATGAGTCGATGGAGGAGACACTCAAACCTATACGAGGGCACCGGAGCAATCGCAACTCGGGCATTTTCCAAGAACTGCGTCAGCAGGCTGAAGCTATGGCTGCTGCTGCACCTGCAACGTCCCAAGCCGACAGCATGCCCCCGACATTCCAATCGCACGCGCTTCCTGCACCTCAAGACGAAGATTTGTTGAGGATCCACTCGGAGTTCATCAAGTTGGAGCACGGGTTCACCTTCCCTGACATGGGGTCGCAGATAGGATCACAGATGGGATCGCAGATGTCAGGACTTGGGGGGATGAGCCCTTTTGACAACAAGCCAGACCTTGGACCGCCATCAGAATACGGCGATGCCGATCTGCAGGCCTCCAGTCGCCAGAGTTCAGTTTCTCCCTCACGCCGTGGCTCGCCGCACCGACGAACCGACTCGATTGCCTCCATTGCCAGCGCTGCCAGCATTGCTAGCATCAACATCGAAGAAACCAAGACTGAAACAGGGGTGACTCTCGACGACATTGCCCAGTACATTGAAGGTCCCGACCCCGCAGACGGCAAATGGGTATGCACATACGAAGACTGTCGAAAACGCTTTGGCCGCAAGGAAAACATCAAGAGCCACGTACAAACGCACCTCAACGACAGGCAATACCAATGTCCAACCTGCAAAAAGTGCTTCGTGCGCCAACACGACCTCAAACGCCACGCCAAGATCCACACGGGTATCAAGCCATACCCATGCGAATGCGGCAACAGCTTCGCGCGGCATGATGCACTCACACGGCATCGGCAGCGTGGCATGTGCGTCGGTGCTTTTGACGGCATCGTGCGCAAGGTGGTCAAGCGTGGCCGACCACGGAAGAACAGGCCGGATATGGAAGAAAGAAAAGATAAGAGCGATCGCACGAGAGATCGGTCAAGGAGCCATCATTCCACCAGTAGCTCCGTCAGCAGCTTTTCCGGCTATTCGGATAGCTCGGTGCCCAACTCTCCCGGGAACGACTATGATCGTATAATCGACGATGAACAGTTTCCTGGCTTGCTGGACATGCCAATGGGGAATGCACCAAATCTGCCACCGAGCATTGTATCCGGCCATGCGGGGCATGGGCATGGTGCGATGCCCAGTTCATCGACGATGAACCCGGCTGCAGCCACCATGTCGGTATCGGCAGTGTCTTCAGCGCCAATGCCGAGTTTCGACCCAAGGGTTAATGAAGTCATGAACGTGGACTCGCCGGCATCAAGAAATTACGCCAACTCCCCTTCGGCCGTGAGTAACTATAGTCATGCTAGCCATCCGTCGATATCAATTACCGAACATAACGGACCGGGACCGGATTTTGGGCTTCCAGGATCGCACAATGCTGCATCGCCAGCCAAGAGCGCTGTGAGCCACTATACGCCGCCAGAGTTATCGAGTAGCTCGTCACCGCCTACGCATACCCAGCAGCAACAAGGCAGTCAGTACTATGACATGGATCCCAGCCATGGTGGCATATCGAACCTTCCAGGTCCCGCCACAAGCATGGGGATGGGCGCGGCGGCCGGTTCCACAGACGTCGATCCAACGAACATGCTTCTGCATGGGTATGAGCATCAAATGGATCAGAACTTGATGCTCGGAAACTTGGACGGTATGGCCAAATTCGAGGTTATGGAGGGGTACGATCCAGTAGCGGAAGTGAATATGTTTGGGGATGCCCACGAAGGGGATGGGAGTGGTCACGGCGGGGGTAATATGTATTTTGGGTCGTGAGATGAGTGAGCAAGAAGTGGTGGCTTTGGGTTGATCATTCTTTTGCATCTTTCTTTATGGTTTGGGTTTTTGGTTTGCGCTTTTTTGTTCTCATTTGGGTTCACTTCGTTTGGAAAGGCTAACTTAATGACTGGACATGTACCTACCCTCTTCTGATCGGTAGAAGAGGCCTAATGCACACCGCAGGTTATTAATGGGATGGCAACAAGCGCCAGACCGGCGACGGTCCAAGGAACTTTGGGGGGCTTTTGGGGCAAAGAAATGGACTGTGAATAATGATCTCTGATCAAACGGAGAGAACGGGGGAAGGGAATTGTACGACTAGGGTACTGGTTTGGGGTTATTTAATTTCTTGGTTCCTCTGCCGTTGGTGTCTGGAAAATAACAAGGGGAAAAGGGGGAAGGGGGACTAATGGGAAGCGGTTTACCTTAGGGTTGGCAAGGCGGCGGTTAATACCTACTTACATACGTAGTAGTATTCAGTTTTGGCTAGAGCTGTTTGGAATAATTCTCGCTTTTTGGTTTTCTGACATTCCCCTACTCGTCACCGTGACTTCGGCCCATCGAGGGGGGTCCCATCGTGAACACGTGGTTCGTGATCGCCTCACCTGCAGCCAAGGCACATGTCCGCACGTGCCACCTCACCGGGAGAAGCTGAGGTGCACTTCAACGTCCACAGTGCAGTTACTGGGACAACACATGGAAGGCCCCACCATCTTCGCCGACCTCACTGCGGTGCAGCGTCCATCAGTCACTGTCGGATTCCATTGCATTGGAACGAGCGGGGCAGCTAAAACATCTATATCTCATTCAACAAGCTCAACATCGACATCACCCTCATCAACATCACCGAGGAAAGTTAGGGCCACAGCTTTACGCTACGCAATTTCACACAACTTAACCCCCCTGTACATATCTCAACCGAAACACCACCCCCGAAACCTAGATCGAGCACCCCCAAGGCCAAAAGTCAACACCACCCAGGAGCACCTACCTCATCACCTTCAACATAAAAATCACCAACATCAACACCAACACCGCACCAAACACAAGTCTACTTAGTACATCACTCAGCATTCAAATGACACAATGACACCCACCACCACCACCACCACCACCACCACCAACGCAAAAAAAGATACCCTCTTCAACCCCCTAGCCACCACCCCAGCAACCAACCTCACCTCCCCCCTGCCCGCCGATCTAGACGCCGATATCCTCGTCATCGGAGGGAAAGATGTCCGGCATATCTTGTATACAGCTTATGCCGAAGTAGGGGGACATGGACAGCATGGACAGCATGGACAGCATGGACAGCAAAGTGGCGCGGGGGAGAGGAGTCTAAGGGAAAGGAAGATCGATATTACCATGAGTAATGAGGATAAGTACGTGGTGGCGAGGAATGTGTTGGTGTTGAGTCTTGTTTTGCGGTTGGAGTTGGGTGGGGAGATGAAGGGGAAGGAAAAGCTCGCCAGGATATGGGACATTTACTACACTCGCTTCCTTCCCGAACCCGAAACCAGGGAACTACTTGCTCAGCAAGCGGAAAAGTTATGTCAGGTGTCGAAGACAATGGAGGACTGGGAGCAAGGACCATATGGCTCGACGATACGTTTCCTTGATCAAAAGAGTCTGGACGCGGTGAGGGGTGTTTGGGCACGATACGGTGAAGCAGCAAGGTCAGCACCTGGGACGGAGAAGATTGGGGAGCTTGCGGAGGCAATGAAGCAGGGTATGAAGTCATCCCCCGCCGAGCGCCAGGCCTGGGCACTAGGCTCGTCAGCAGCGCCCTTGACAGCCGTCCTAAAGGATAGAATACGGAACTACGTTCGGCGGACTTGGGAGTTTGACCAGGAAATCGCGGAGGGAAAGGAGATGTTTCCCAACCCGACGTTCGCTGTCGGCCTGTTGTCCGAATCCTCGGACCAGGACCGCCGTCTAGCCTACCCCTCTAATGGCGTACTAGGTTATCATCTCGCTTTGGCCAAGGCACCGCTTACCGAGCTCTCCCCGCTGCGTCCTTCTAAGGAGGAGGAGGACGACGACGACGACGATGATGACCCCGATGGAAACCTGACAGCCTTCGGCGTAGCGAAGCACCAATTCACTCAATGGTCTTTAGCCTTCCGGGAGCTGGCGACCGCGAAGCAAAAAAGACTAACGATCCGGTTCGCGGTAGACGGCTGGTTTACACTTTGCCAGTCGTTCCTCAAAACACCAAGAGAGGGAGAGGCAAAAAGACAATTCGACATAATCGACACCACCGACCTCTCTTCTCCTTCCTTTTCCCTCAGCATGTTTTGGTCTCCCTTTGCGGCTGGCGTTCCCGACCCGCCTGGCCTTCTTGGGCTGATGGTAGCAGCCAAGCGATTGCTTAAAGACCGCGCTTCTTCGACGCTGGTTATGGACGACGGGGAGGGGGTTTCGCTGGTTGTTGATGATGTTGATGGCGATGACATGGACTCTGATGACTCCAGATTTGCTGAGGCTGAGGCTTTGCTTTTCGCTAACAACACGACCGGCGCGTTCATTCTGGGCCTGACGCCGGTGGAATATTGGACTAATGCTAGTGTGAGGGCGACGGTGGATGAGTGTCTTGGGGCTGCTGCGCAGTTGTATGATGATGATGATGATGATGATGTTTATGATGCTGACGGTGGACTAGATGAAGGGGCTGGCGTGAAGGAGAAGGAGAAGGCGGCTGCTAGGGTGAAGAAGTTGGAGGAGACGGGATTGCAGATTAGTAATCGGTTGTACAGGAAACATTCTAGGTGGCTAAATCCTGGGCAGCAGGGCGGAAAGTGGAGGAAGCCACCGGTTATCAACGTCGACGCAAAGGAGTTGGCGGAGGCGGCGTGGAGGGTTTATCAGGGTTTGGTGATTTTCCAGATCGAGGGCCAGCGGGTGGTGCATCAGGGGCAGGAGCTGGTCAAGGTATCCTGGGGGGAGGGTCTGTGGCAGACTCTTTTGGACTTTTTGGCTGTGGTTTGTGGGCAGTTTGAGACGGATAGGGAGGAGTTCCGTCGGGTTATTTCAGAGAAGATCGGGGGTAATTCCGTGCAGGATGCCTTGTTGAAAAAGACGTTGGAGGATGTACCAGGCTCTGAGTCGACGACGGCAACCGAGGCGGAAGCGGATGGCTGCCCGGTGTTTACAGCCAGCTTTGATGTCTCTTCGGGTAGACTCAAGACCATCACCGGCCATCTGGATTTCATCACCGAAGAGGACAAGCGATTACTGGCTGATAAGTCCGTCCCCATCAGCCTTCGCCAGTCATCTCCATGGACTATCGACATCGTCTTGGGCGCCGGGACACACGTCAAACCACTCGTCTTCCCGACCCCCGTTCTAAAAGAAGGCAGCAAAACACGCATCGCTCGCACTTCAGGGTACATCGAAGTGATCGCGCCCGCGATTCTCAACCCTCGGGCTGCGGTACCTGCCAGTGTGCTAGACGAGTACATTTTTCCTACAGTTCTACAAGCCGCCGACTCATCGTCAGACTCATCCCAACTCATCCCCGTCCCCCTCAACGCCCCCACGGTCAACCTCGACTCGCTCCCCATCCTCTTCCTCTCCGACACCTCTCGACTCTCATTTCTCGGCCCCTTAGCTTCCTCCATCTACTCACCCCGCGAACTCCGCGTGCGTAGCGCCGCAATCGAACAGGGCCTTGATGAATCAAAATGGGGCTCGGCAAGATTAACCCTCAAGGAATCCCTCCTCACCATGATCAACATCGCCGCCGGCCTGCAAGTGGGACAATCCGGTCTTTTCGCCCTCAGCCCCGTTTCTGGGTCCGGGTCATCGTCATCGGATGGCAGGCACATTCTAATCCTCATCTCCGCCATCCGACTCGACTGCAGCGCCCAGTCCGGTGGGGGGATAATTCTCGATGCGGCCGTGCTGCCGCTTACCCGGTCTCTGCTCGACAAAACCAACAAGAAAACCCCCAGCGGCGATGACGACGACGACCTTCAATCCTTCCTGGTCCTCCTCCGCACCCTCGAATGCGTCGACCTCACCGTCACCGACGCCGAGCTCTCCCTCTGGAAATCCATCCTCCCTTCCTTCGCCGAACGCTGTCGTACCACCTGGTCCCACTCCCCTTCCTCCTGCGAATACGTCACCACCGGCGGCCACGTCCCCCTGAGTCTGAAAAAGGGCGACCCCGTCCTCTGCACCTGCGGCACCGGCCACTTCCCCCCCAATTACCTCCCCTTACCCCTCTGGGAGTCAGCAGCAGCCCGGCACGCCACGCGCGTGGCTATTTCCGCTCCGTACTGCTCCCCCGTCGTAGAAAGGGTGGTGTTCGATCCGGTTTTGGCTAGGAAGATTGCGGAAAAGGGATTGGAGGAGGCACTCCGGAAAAAGGAGGAGAGGTGTAGGTGTTGTGGGAAGGGGGAGGAGGAGCTGGTTGAGGAACTGAAAGCGAAGGGAGGGGAGACGGCTGGGAAGACGGCCGAGGTGTTGAGGAAGTGTGCGAGGTGTTTGAAGGTTAGGTATTGTAGCGCCGAGTGTCAGAGGAGGGATTGGAAGACGCATCGGACGGAGTGTGTGGAGAGCGAGGAGCATCATCGGTGAGGGAGGAGGGGGTAGATGTAAGTGAGAGGGGAAAGTAGTAGTGTAGTGTAGTGAAGCATGCTTTGTAATTTGAGTATTGCAGCATTCGGAACGTTTTGCTCTTTAGATAGGAAGCAATGCTGAGTTTGGCGATTATTCGGTGGCGGAATATACATTGACGCATCCTATGGGGAGTTAGTGTCGTGATGAGATCAATGCCCTTTCTCAACCTGTTCATTATAACCCTGCTTTCTACTACCTGACTCCAGGTCTTGAGTCTCTGAACCTAAGCGAAGGAGCGAGACTGCCCAGATCAGCTATGCTTATTCTTTTCGTTCATCACCTTGGTCTTGAGGTTATTGGTTCAACCGGTACCTATAAAGCTTCTATCAATCTAGCTTGACAGGTCCAACAATCTAGTGTCGTCCATTTGCTCACGCCTCGTTTCTTCGTTTCCACGTTTCCAACTAGTCTCTTGATGCTGTATTGTCGATGTACAAAGGACCGGGTTATCACAAAAGCTTCAGTGATTCACTACAAGTAACTGTTCCGTAAAGCTTTCATTTCTGTGCCCCCATGAACGGACCCGGACAGCTTGCTTGGGGACTTTAAGGGACTTCCATGGCTGGGGGTCTTTGTAACCACGGCGGCCATGGATGGGCACGAGAGTGTCATGAAGTTCGTGCGTGCGTCTGGAATTGGAGGGTTAGTTCACTAGCATTTGCGCTCGTTGTTAGTGCAGTGACGTCTCAGTAGGTACTGCCAGACAATTTTGCAATCATGGCATGGAAAGGGAGTCACAGATGATAGTTGGATGTACAGTTGAAGGTATTGACCAACCCTGCATGGTTTTCTCTCTTCAAGTTGGTAGTAGTTGATCGATTTGACATCTATATTCACTTGACTTCGTTCTCGTTGTTTGACTTCTCACAACGAAGTCAACAAAGCGGTTATTCCAATCCCTTTCCACGGCGCGCTTCCCCGCTCCCCATTGCAGCTGCTGACATACATTTTCGGTTCCAGCTTCCTAGAACTCAGACCCCGCCCGCCCGATTCAAGGTCTCAGATATCCTTTTCCCAAAAATCCCAAAATAGTTCACATCTACGTATACTAGTAATCTAACAGCCGTCGATTCGATGCATCGTATCGTAGATGTATAGATGGACGGATTGGATAAACGGATCGCATGCAAATGGTACTTAATACCGAAGCCGCATAATCTCACTGTCCGCTACATACATCACCACCGCAGTTCCCGAAGTTGCAAGTCCGGTCTCCTTTCATCACACACAGTCTCCACGGTGTCGGCAGCAAGGTACAATACGGGCGGGCGGGGAACTCCCGTCACCCGAAGGAACACTGAACTCCACCGCATTGAGCTCATCAATCCGCGCACAGGCCACACAGCCTGAGCACTAGCAGCACCGTCAATCAACGACAGCAACCCATCGACCAGCGTCATGGCGAAGCAAGCAATGGAAGCTAGCACAGCCTCCGCCGCCAGCTGCCAAACCTGCCAGGAACCGCCGACCGCGGCACGTGCGCGCGGACCGATGGTGCAAATGGGCCCCCACTTATTCCTTATCGCCCTACCACATTCTGCATTGGTGCCTAATGGGTATGCCCAAAGGGAAGTAAACTTATCCTGAACTAGACTTGTTATGTAGCTTATATAATCTGAAGCTTATAGCTTTAATACAGTCTTAAAGGAATATAAAAGCAAATAAGCTACTTAATTAAATATGACTTTTCTTTCTCTTTTATTTTCTTAATTTATATATAGTGATCTAATACTGAACCAGTACTTGTGAAGGCACGTAACGGGTGAGACAGGGCTGCAGCGTTGTTGACGTTCAACATAGAATTTACGACTAAAGAATAAAACAAAAGGTAAGAGTTGCGCGCGCGGCTGACGATGGGAGACATGCTCCCAGGGCCAGATCCGCTGCGGACCCACTCTTCCTTATCTAATCTACAACCAATCACAATGACCCGACTGGCCAGGCCATGACAGTACTAAACCTGTACTGAACCAGTACTGAACTAGTTCATCATTATTAATCCCAACTTTTCAAAATATTTTATAAGACTTCTTCAAGACTAATTCAAGACGAACTTGCTTACAATGTTAACTACTTATGAGCAATCATATGACAGGGCAGGAGTGCACATGTCCCAACAACGTCAAACTACCAAAAGATAGAACGTAATTCTGCTTGCAAGGTAGAATCCGAAGTGCACACTATATAGGCTGTCACAACCCTGTGACAGTAGGATGTAACGTCGCTGTCCGGCAGACCGTGGATAAGGATGGCACCGTGAGGAAGTCTCACGGCTTGAGCGTGAATGCTCGTCAAGAAACCGAAGGTATGTTGTGGTTTGGTTCCTAACTGACCCGGTACGGTCATTGACTGATTGATTCCGAGACTAATCCACATCATCTTATAGCATTTTACGTCTATCTCGGCCAATGTCATGACGCATTCGTTGCTGAGTATCCCCCGGAGAACATGGATGAATGGGAAAGCCAGAAGAAGGATGATGGGTCGATTCACCAGAGATGGATCCCGAGCTGGGCTGTCTATCGATCGATGCAACGAAATGGTTCATGAGTGCAGGTGGCTGTTGCTTATGCAGTATTCAGGGGAATTTCTCCGGTTAGGGGAAGGGACGTCTTGCAGGGGGTTTTGTGTACGCAGGTACGGGCCAAGTACGTATATATGTACATACGCAGAAACGCAACAACAGCTCGAACGCAGGTACGGGCGGAAAAGAGGAGATCGTCCAGTTTGTAGCTGCCAGTGTGCGAGTGTGATGCAGTTGCTAGTTGTATCTAGTTGCCAAATTACAGTGCCCGTGTCGGCACCGAAACGGTGAGCAGCGAGCAGTACCTTTTAGTGTACATATGTATCACGAAGCAGGAAAGAAAGAACCGATAACAACGAGGATAGTGAGAGGAAGCATGAAACAAACGTGATCGATCCTGTTGCCCGATCCGACCTCCGGAGCTCACTCACCTCCGCCGGAGTTTTTCCGTCAAGAGACGGGAACTGCAAAAGGCAGTGATGGGTCATCCCATTGCGAAGCACGGAACTTTCCGCTGCTGACTACGCTATGTTGACGTGCGCTGGAAGAAAAGCTGTCGGAACAATCGGGTCGGCAGTTATTGACGGGGTTGGTGGAGGTAGATAAAGACTACAGGAGCCCTTTTTTGGGAACCAAAACGGTGCAAGATGAATGAACTCTGGCTAGAGGTGGTTCAATTCCGAGTTTTGTTTTGGCGATGCGTACATAGAGGTAGTGTAGCAGTTTGTTTGAGAGTGGTGCAATGGTGTGTAGCAACGGTGTCGTGATTCCGTGGTACGAATATCCTGCGGTCAGGCGGCACCTTTTCACTCACACTCTACACTTCGTATCTTAAAGTATTTCAAAGAGTTTTTAGGCTGATTAGCTGACACTTTCACTGATGGTTGTGGTTGGTTCGGTGGTGGTCAGAAAGCGTTACCTCTAGGGTTGAAGCTGCAGTTACTCTCCGTCGCCTATGCTTCCCGCTTCACCTGCTCCTGCTTCCCAAAGGACCGACGCTTTGCTTTTGCTCAATGCTCTCGACAGATCATGATCAATGATGGTGACATGTGTTCGGCTGAAGTGCTGAAAATGCTGCGGCTTGCGGGCAGTGAGCCTGGCTGGACCGGTCCATGTGTCATTGGAGTGGGGACTCCTTTCGTATCCGAATGGAAGCAAGATAACTGGAGAAAGCGAATAAGGAAGGAAGCTCTGGAAGCTCGACCTTCCACCACCTCCTGGTTCGTCTCCTTGGCATTGAGACTGACATTGATGGCGATGGAGGAAATGGAGAACCTGGACAGTTGGATAACGACCCCCAAACGAGAGGCCTCTTTTTCGGTCACGGACTTACGGTGCTCTAGGGCGAGAATCACGGGAACCGACCGTTTGAAAAAGGATGGTGCCCGTCAAGGTGGAATCTTTATCTGGCAAACCCCCCCGTGTTTGTTGTTTCATGTTGCCATCCCCTGTTTCTTGGTCAAGAGGTTATCGTCGTGGTAAGATGGTTCCCAATGACGGCGGATGCGTGGTTGGACCGCTGGGAGTGGTCGACAAACCGTCAACACTGATGCCCGCGTGGTTCAAGCTGGCGGTGATCCCGTTTCATCGATGCTGTGCATATGTAAGCAAGCTGGCAAGTCACCATCATCTTTCATTCATCTACAGGCACATGAAAAAGGGGCGGGACCCCGGTGGTGAAATGACTGCACGGAAAAGGCTTTGCATCTCTCATGTGGTACAGAACTGAAAGCAGGACATGATTGTTTGTCGTTCATCCCGAATAAAAGGGCAAGATTGCTGCTATCTCTGGGCAGATCGTGTCTCATCTCCTGTTTTCCATGCTTTGGTTTTGACTGAGAGCTGGGCTATAAAACTCCATGTGGGCGCCCGTATGTCCAGAGGCTTGTTGCAAAGGAGTGCTTGTAACTCTTGGTAGAAAGGGTTCTTCAAAAGATACCGTCAGTGTAGCAAAACCTTGAGAGCACTAACAGCGAGCGAGGTCCTGGCTAACCCAAGAACCGTAGCAGGACCTTCCACTTGTACACGTAGGTCCCTTCCTCGCTCTTTTTCGCACCTTCTGAGGTGCCTCTGGCCTCTCTCCATGCGATCGACAGAATGACGGGTACCCCTGAAATGTGCTTGCCCCAGTGTTACTCCACCAGGCGGGGTGATGACCCAGCCAATGGCAGATCAGAAAGGCACATATTTTTGGCTGTTAACTGTCCTGATTGGTCAAATGACCCACCCAGCCTCCCTTTTTGTGGGCCGCAATTCATGAGAGGTGAGAGATGACCGGGATGCATGTGCTCCTCGTTTCGATTTTCGAATGATGCATCCCGAGGCCCCAGGCATCAGGGGATTGGGCTCCATTGCGCAATTTCCAGCGGCCCCGTCGTCCTCCCCCAACTTGCGCATTCCCCCGTTTTCGCCGTGGTGTCCGGGTCTCGACGGTCCTCAGGTCCTCAGCGTCTCTTGTCCCCTCTCTCAAACTCTTTGCTCATCTTTTTTGGGGATACGGTTGGTTTTTGAATCAAACAACAGTCGCGGGCCACTCCTTGAAATCAATTGAATTTGAAAGTTCCGTCTGCCAGGTTCGGCGAAAGAACCTCTCGTGCGTATCAATACGGCACCTGCACTCGCTGCACAGTTTGCACCTGCACTCGCTGCACAGTTTGCACCTGCCGCGCCGTCCAGGGCCCCTGCCCCTCTCAGTGGTCTCTTTCACAGGTCCGTTCTTGTTGCTCCCAGCCAGTCTGCCACTTCGTTTTGCCGCTCTTCCATTTTGTGTTCCCGCTCTGTCTCCCACACACCCACCCACTCCCATTCCCACCCATTGCGCTTTTTCGCACTTTCGGCCGGCCGCTCCCTCAAACAAAACCACTTCCGCTCCCTCCTCCACACCCACACTGTCGCTCCTTCAATTGCGCTCCCTATTCTCGTGTGTGCGTGTCCGACAATTTCCAGCATTCGACCACAACACAATCATTATCCACAACGACGATAACGACACCATCACGCTCACTTGCCCGGTCGCATCTCGACCCCCGACTTCCGTCCTTGACCATCGTCCAAAAAGTCACACTAACCATCTCGGCCCGCTCCAGCACCGTCGTCGAGTCATAGTCTTCCGTCGACCGACACCGATTGGAACAAAGGCAATGTCCAACCACTCGTGACCTCGTCAACCATCAACAAGGAATACCAAGGGATCCGCAAACAAAGGGAACAACAGGGGACAAGAAGAAGGGGCAGCACCACTCGTTATCATCAGCTCATCGACATCCGCTTCATTCACTACTCGTCATTCAACTCGACACGTAGGAGGCTAAATCCCTCCTTGTCCTTTCAACTCCAAACCGCCAGGGCTCTCCAAGGGTCCTGCGTTAATTGTGTTTGACCCAACGTCAAGCACAAGTCAGCACTCGACGACGACGACAACAGGAACACGACGACGACCTCATTTGCTCGACCGTTGCCGTTACCCACGACTTGTTATTGTCACATTAAGACCTCGAAGTCCTTCAACTATACACCATGAAGTCGATATCGGTACTATTAACGGCATTCGCTGCCAACTGCGCCATTGCGACAGCGCACCATCCCCTGGGCTCGCTATACGTCAGAGACCAACCAAAATTCCCGACAACGGCATCACCCATCTTCAATCAACCCACCTACCAGGGTTGTTTCAATGATTCAGGCACCTTGAAGTTGAACACCACACGCATGAACACTCAACAAACAATGAACTTCGGCCAAGGCCCAGAGAAGGATCTCGGTGTGTCAAGTGGCCTCTGTTTTGAGTGGTGTGATGACCTCAAAAAAACCAACCCCGACATTGGTGTTGCCGCAATGAGTAAAGGATCTCAGTGTTGGTGTGGCACTGAATATCCGCCAAAGTCGTCCATGACCGACATAAAAGACTGCGATATCCCATGCTCGGGCTATAACTTGGAGTATTGTAAGTTACAGAGACTGATTGAATCATATTCTGTAAGACGCTAATCCTTTTACAGGCGGCGGTGTCGATTTGTGGAGCGTTTACAACCTTGGCAATCCAGCGGTTGGCTTCTCGAAGCCTAAGCCCTCTAGCACCAGCGCGGCACCGAGCTCAACTGCTGCGGCCAAGACGTCCAGCATCTCAAGCGCCGTATCCGAACCGACTGCCAGCACTACTGAATCAACCTTGCCCGACGAGTCCGAAAAGAAGGGCAAAAGCAACACGGCCGGAATCGTGGCAGGCACTGTGGTGGCAGTCGTTGTTGTCTTGTCTGCGGTCGGAGGTGTCTTCCTCTATATGCGTCGCAAGCGGAATAAGGAGATCGAGGATGAGCATCGCCGCAACGCTGCCGTCAATGCTTTCGTTGGCAAGCCGCCCAGCACCAGCGATGGAATGTCCATGGCAGACGCCCGACTCGACCCTGTCCTCGTGCAGAGGAGATTGAGCGATGGCAGCATCGCCGACAACCAAGATTACTCCAGGAGGATCCTTCGCGTACGTGATTTTGCATTTTCAGCCTCTTGATCTACCCAACCAATCTTACTGACGATTTTATTAGGTCACAAATGCATGATCAAGTCACCAATCGACGACAAAAAAAAAAAAAGACTTGCCTGTATTATACACTTTCATCACATCCGCATACTCGGCGTTAGGGAAACATTTCGGCTTGTCACTGGTAGATCGGTCGCACGAACGAAAGCTCCTGGGCAGGCAATTCTTGGCGCGAGAAAGGCGGATTGTTCGGGCACAAAGTGGTGTGACCCTTGAGAATCTGCCAGCATCAGCGCTGTTCTCTCCTTTACTCCCTTTTGCATATTACCCAGTTTGGTCGTCCTTCAATGAACGACTTTTCTTTCCGATGCTTGAGAATTTGCCTGCCTGGATGGGTGACGACTTCGATTCACCAGCACAAGACAGGAATGGTTTTCCACCCGCTGGTCTCTACTGAGATGCTCAGCTGAGGTGTTGTGCGGAAGTAGTTTCATCCTTGAGCTGGGCCTCCTGTCACTCGCTGGTATGCGTGTTATTCTCAGACTCGGGGTTTTGACTGGAGTCTAGAAGTTCCTTCCCACGAGGAAACGGCATTTCTAGTAATGCATCTCCATACGTCCAGGCACGCAGGACCTATCCGATATTGGAGAGAAAGCTGGCCTTAGACACGGATAATGGTACTTCGATTTCAAGAGTATACGGCGTTGTAGTCATACCATCTAACTGCTTTTCTTGCCTAATTTCCCGCTCTTATTTTGGGAAGGACCCGACGACGAACCGAACGGGTGAGGGAATGTTGCTGCTGGGTAACACAAAGCATAAGTATCATATCATGCTTGCTATACTTGAGCTGGATGCGGGCTAGAGGGAAAGAGACGCCAAGTCCTTACACATCCTTCTTTGGGCGAAGAAAAAAAAAACGAAAGTTGTGGTTTTCGGCTCTTGCTGTTTATGGCACAGTTGTTGCATGGGGCGTGTCGGGTGTGCTTTTTTCGGTTTGCTTGGTTGTTGTTTCTAGTTGCTTTAGACAGTAGTTGTTTTATTTTGAGATATCCCCCCCACCTTGGAATTTGCGCGGTTGACTTGGTTGTTGTACTCTTTATTTCCCTTTGTCGTCCTTCATGCGCAAGAAGGTTCATCGTCATCAAAAGGCTTCCTAATAACTGGTTCCAAATCTTACCTCACGCTCTTCATGTGCTCTCTAGGTAGGGAGGTAGGTAGGTAGTTGGTACGGGGAATGAATGGCCTGAGATGGAATCCAAAATCTGTCGTCCCATCTTCAAAATAGTTTATAGATCGATCATGACCGATCTCCCTCTCGGCCTCAATAGCCTCGTTCGCCGTTCGGAGACTGGAGCAACAGCCGGAGACGCCGTTGATCTATCAGCGCCTCGCGCGGAAATCGGCACAACTCAAATCCCAAGCGGAGCAGTCCAAGAAAGCACCAAGAAACCCCTAAATGTTTGCCCATAGGATGATCGACAATGCCCAGAATCAGAGCCACAGAACGTCCGGGTCGGAAACGACGGCGTAGGCGGAAAATAACCAGGTGATGTAATGGGCTTTGCGACGGCAAGACTGTAACTGCCTAGGTACTCGTCAGGGCACCACTACTAGTCACGGAAGATTTTGTATCCCTGACGAGTAGTATCAACCCACGAAAGGAGATATGAAATAATGAAAGTGATCACGGGACACTTCGAATCACGCAGACCATCAGGATCGTCAGTATTTCGCAAATTGCATTATACTCATCATACCTCTACTCAACTCAATTCGATTCAACTCAACCCAATTCGAGACCGCCGAGGCGAGTTACAACTCAACTTGGGACAGTTCGCGGGCTGGCCACCTTTCTGAGTATAAAACCGGTCGCATGGGGCCCTTTATACGAAAACCATACCAAAACAAACGCAGTCATAGGTATCAAGGTCACGTACCGCCGCCCATGGCCCATCACCTGGCGGACCATCAGGCAATCAAATCTTCCAAGTCGTCTATTCTTCAAGGTACCCTTAGGTAGGAGAACTTCCGTTCGCTCTGTCTCTTCGTTTCGAGTTAACACCTCTTTTCCCTCGCGGGTTTTGGCATCCATATGTCTATCGTTTTCCATGTCACTCACTCTCCCTGTTTTCCAACCGATTCAAGTGCTATTGAGTTGGACTCGGCCAGAGCCTAAGTCGAGAGCCAACTCCAAGTCTGAGTGCTCCCATCACCAGGAATCCAGCATAACAGTGCTACGGGAAATAGACAAGAGGCCTGACCATAGCGGGAAAATGCGGCGGCATCTGGCCCAGATGAATCGTCTGGTCTTGTTATTGTTCGAGACTTCTAATTGGTCGTTGTCCGTTGTCTTCAGTGGGATGCTCGAGGTAGTCGAGGGCGGTTCCTTCCCAAGTCATCCCGCTTCTCCCAAGTGCCCGCTAACGATGGTTCTTTCCCGGGATCAAACACTTTCCTGAATAAGAAAAATGAGAGGACCTTCCTGGGAGTCAAGAGCAAGTGGCTCCATGGCTCCTGTGTTTGTTCTTTTTCTTGTGATTGCCAGTCTGATCCCGCTTGCGGTAAGTTTTCCGGTCGCGCAAAAAGTTTTGCGACACCTAACTTCAGATTTCGAAATTGAAGTCTTCCCCTTCACCACTTACCTCATCCGCCTACCTTCAACCTTCTCAAGTTAGCAATCCTCTACAGCTGTCTTGACCGTTATAGAAGGTCCTTAGGCTTTTACCCTTTCTTCGAACATTCTGGCCAGTCAGAAGGCCTCCTCAACCGTCTGGCACAAATGATGCATCTGGGCTAGAGGGTGCCGTCCGTATTTTTTTCACTATGGTACGTACATGGAGAAGAGATGTTATGTGGAGGCACTCCCGGAATATTCTCTTGGTTTTCTTCCTCTCTTGCATTCAGACCACCAATAGCATGAAAAGCATTCAACTGGTAAGATACCTTGTTGCTTTCCCAATGGTCCCTATCTATGAATCGAGCTAAAGCCGTTCAGCTCGTCGGTTCAGGAACCCACTTTCCGTTACCTAGCGTTTCCGAGTGCCGAGTCCCGGCATTTCACCCCATCTTCGGCCCCGTCCCAGCATCAGTACCGACATTCAACAGCCCAGGCAGTCCAGATCGGGTCACATAGCCATCGGGCGCACCGCGGCCAACCGCAGTTCAACCAACGTCAGACCCGAGAGATCTTGATCCCGGCTTCTGACCTGACCGTTCTGCTGCAGGGTGTCAAGTACCTACGCTAACTCGCATGCAGTTAACCACTGTGTTTGGCACTTGACGGCTCAGTTCATCCACCAGAGCTAACAATGGACTTTGAGTGCCCCCTGCCAGTCTGCCACCCATCAATTTACCGAACGTCAGAGCCAAGCTATACTGTCTGGATATAGAAGAAGGACGGGTCCGGGCCGAATGGGCTACACTCTATTTTGTCCGATGGGGCCACTACCGTCGCCGCCGCCGGCGGCGGCGGGACAACAAGATACCAGACATCAAAACAGTGATTATCGATTGGGCGTCCAGATAGATTGAGTCAGAACCTGCGCAAAAGTCTCCAAGATAGGTTATATGTATTCCTAAATCGTTTTCCTAATTTCCTTGTCCCTCCGCATGTCCATTCCTCATTATCCATGTGACCATGTCCCGTACCCCTTGGCAATAACACACAACCTCATGTCTCCGTCCCCCAGCCCGGTCGTTCACACATTTCTCACTTCCTGCGCAAATCGATCCTCATCTGGTCGTTGAAGTCCTCGTAAATACTTCCACCAGTTTTGCCACCCCAGGTACAACCGTCTGTCAGGTGATCCAGAATTGTTAGAAACGTGCTCGGTCACCTTGCTTTCAATAGGATTGGGTAAGAGGAAAGGGGATTAGGTAGCGTAGGTAGGTAGTCAATCCCAGACAACCTTGGGCCACTTACCCATGATGTGTCCACCAGCAACGGCGAGTTGGGCACTAAATATCCCCAGGAACCAGACATTAGCAATCAATCTCTTCTTGGAGTAGAGGCAATC
Source organism: Neurospora sp. FGSC 26632 (assembly GCA_009804965.1). Classification (NCBI taxonomy): domain Eukaryota; kingdom Fungi; phylum Ascomycota; class Sordariomycetes; order Sordariales; family Sordariaceae; genus Neurospora; species Neurospora sp. FGSC 26632. The sequence goes on along the minus strand of RAOH01000140.1, from coordinate 29,765 downwards.
ATGAGCAGACGACGTCGACTCGCGTCGAGAATGCTAGGAACAGAACGGGAATCATCTTACGCTGTGACTCTCCAAGAAGCGGGATAGATTCCGTTAACCTTTATCATCGCCCCCCCAGCAATGTGACCGCAGAACACTAGGTCCTCATCAACGCCGTACTCGTATTTAACAGCAATGTTCCCCAGCCCCGCCACCTCGTTCACGCACTTGGCAGCGGCGTCGACCTCGACCCGCCAGCCCGAATCTTCCGACGCGCAGTTCCTTAGGGCCCGCTTAGCCTTTACGGTGCTGTCGTGGGTGGACGTGGTGGCGTTAATGCTCTGGTAGTAGGCCTCAACGGCCTGCTCAGGGGTGAGGGCGACTACGTCGGGGTTGATAATGTCGTCGACCCACTTGGAGAAGCTGAAAGACTTGGCCTCCGTCGTGGTGGTGACGGCAGTGGTTGGAGCGGCGACGGCGACAGTCGCGAGGACGGCGATGCTGGCGAGTTTCATGGCGACCATTTTGACGGTATGGGGATGCTGGACTTGGTGAGGGAGAAAGAGAAGCTGATGAGTGCAGATGAGGATGGGGAGGGAATTCTCTACTTTAGTTTGATGACCGACCTTGGTCCTTCTTATACTCCGATCTTCTCTACCTCTAGAGGTCCTCTTCACGACATGGCTAAGAGCCTTCTACTACTGTGGTAGTGCCCCTATCCTCATTCCGGGTTGGCTTCACACAGGTACGCTTTCCATGAGCCGAGCAGTGGAACTACTACTGCAAGGTCTCTTCCTCTTTTCGGTTACCTTTCCGAATCCCAACAAATACCCTTTGGCTGTAGAGATATCCCCGGCTAAGGCTGTCCTTGTCAGATACAACATCAACGTCCTCCCATGTTTACCGCCTTTTCTATCGTGGTCTCGCCTTCTCTCCCCTACCATAAACGTTCCCGCATCTCCCCAAGCTTCCTCCGGGCTTACATCTAGACAAATTTCCATGTAAACTGATTAAGACGCAAACAACCCTAATTCTGGAGATCTCAACAGTCCCAAGTTTCAACATTTCCATGACTTCATCCTGCCATCCAAGCTCAACTCGACCTTCTCTACCTCACCTCTGACGCCGTCTCAATCTTGTCCGGTCTCAATCGGTCCAGAACCTACCTACAGTACCTGAGAGATATCCACTCCTTGCTGGGGACGTGTTCCGTGGTCCCGGACATGTGTTACATGGAATATGGATAGCTTTGGCATGCAGACCTGATTTGTAACGGGCCGATTCTCAACTATGATCCGACATCGCGTAGTGTAGAGGCCGGTTTACCTCCCTTCCTTGGTGGTTCTAGCTGCTGTTGAACCATAGGCTATGGCGGTCACAAGGCCGAGTAAGAAGAAGCGATGTTCCGGCACGTACTGTCTCTGCGACTGTGTAGACGGCAGGTTAGAGGAGCCTCATGAAGTTGTTGTTGGTGGTCGTTGGCTTGGCTTGGCTTGGCTTTGTGGAGTGTGGTGGTATTGTTCAAGTAGTGTAGCCGGAGCCATACTAGGGAGCCGGATAAATCGACTGTGTGGACCGGGTACAACCAATGACATATCATATTCGCGCCAAAGTTAGCCGTGATGAACATGGTGCAACATCCCATCCTCGTGTCAAGCTTAGGGTCTTGGGTTGACCTTGGCTGTTAGTTTGTATGGCCTCTATCATGGCACACAGTCGATTTATCTGGCTCGTATACTAGTGGTCTGAGTGCTACAGTAGTGTAGTGGGCTGCCTGCAGAAGTGACAAGCGGCCCGGGGGTGTCGATCACCCGGAAGACAAAAACCCCTCCACCGAGCCACCTTTCCGCATCTCGCCCGCGCCGCTACATCACATTGGCTGGATTGATCGTTTCTAGCCGCCGCCAAGCTATATCTCTTATCGTATAGACTCGGAATCCGGGTCGTGCAAAAAACGCAGGGTTTCAAGTCGGCTGTCAGTTGCTTTTGGCGGCCGTCAAAGAGCATGTACACTACCCGGCTGTCGGCCATCTTCAAGCTTGCATCCTGAATTCCGGCTTTCTCAAGTCAATACGTTCAAGGTTTGCCAGTTGCGTTTGGCTGCTTGTACGCGGACGTTGATGGAACTGGCAGAGCTTTTATGTTAATCCTTCGTTGCCGGCCTGACGTGGTTTCCGGATTTCCCAAGTTCCTACGGTACACATGAGGTACGGTATTGTCTTTTGGATGATCGTTTCCGGCAACCGCCCCCGAACACCTAGATCGAGAGTCCAAGCTGCCCGACCCTACAGGGTCAGGTCCGTAAATGTACATCGTCTGGACAGAGGGGGAAAAAAAAAATCAAAAATACACCTAGCAATGCAAACCTGCCCTAGGAATTTGTGACATCTCTTTTCAACACATATAAACCCCCGCATTAAACCCTTTTCCCATGATACCTCTAGTCATAACAACACATTTACATTCTTTAGTACCCTTGACCATACAGCAAAACGGTAATAAACTGATTCGCAGGCATCACAATTTTACCACCGCTCTTGTCACCCCATGTGCAGGCATCTGTCGTGACATGTGTTAGCAAAATATACTGCAAGGCGAACAGAAGCAGGCAATATCCTTCATATTCCCACTCGGCATGAAAATAACGAGAGGAAGGAAGAAAGGGAAAAGAAGAAAAAGCTCACCCATAATCAACCCCCCAGCCCTCGCCCAATACTCCGACGGCTCATCAACCCACAGGTTACAATCCTTCTGCCCAATCAGGCTCGACCTCCCGCTCGGGCTGGAGCAGACAGATTTCGAGCAGAAGGGAATCGGGATGTGGACGAGTTCCTGACCGCCCGCGGCCATGGTGCTGACTAGATAAACGGCGTCGGCGACGGGCATGCTCTTGGAGTTGTCGGTTTCGCAGGTTGCGGTTGATCCCCTCTTGGACAGCTCCGTTGCTTTTTCACCAGTGCCAGTGGTGGTGCCGTTGATGCTCTGGTAGTAGGCTTCGAGGGCTTGCTCGGGGGTGAGGGCGACGACGTTGGGGTTGAGGATGTCGTCTACCCATTGGGAGAAGCTGAAGGGCTTGGTTGCTACTTCTTCTGTGGAGGTGGTGATGGAGGTGACGGTGGAGGCTGGGGCTGGGGATGGGGATGGGGATGGGGCGGCGACGGTGAGGGTCGCGAGGATGGCGATGGTGGTGAGCTTGAGGGAGAGCATGTTGGCGGTTTGGGATGGGAAAGTAAGGTGAAGTGATGACGGTGATGTGATGGACAGAACAGAGGAGAGCTTCCTCTTCCTTTCAAAGGCCTTTTATATTATATATACCTTACATTGTCGTCGCCTTTGCTCTGTTTACCTACCTCGTTCCTTTTGGTGGTTTGTGACTGTGTAGACAGCAAGTCAGAGGAGCCTCATGAAGTTGTTGGTCGTTGGTTTGGCCTGGTTTTGTGGAGTGTGGTGGTATCGTGCAAATAGCCGGAGGCGCAGTGTGGTCTGAGTGCTACAGTAGTGTACCTGCAGAAGCCACAAGCGCCCACGAATCTGGAACCCTCAGGGTAGGTACATGTACGTCACCTGAACAAGGCGAGAAAAAAAGGAAGAAATATAAATCCCCATCTGGGAATTTATGTCCTGTTTCTTCAACGATCTTTCGTTCTCCGGGTTCGTTTACGTCTTTTAGGATACTATGCTGACAAGATGGAATTGATGATTGATTAACATCCGTCGGCGCGGGCCGTTCCCGCTAAAACGTGCCCCTGCGTTAATTCGGGGTGGGTAAGCGCCATGTAGCGAACATTTGGTGCGTGCGCTATTGGCGGACGCTGGCGGGGCACCGGAAACCTCCGAGTGGTTGATCAGAATAGTTTGTCTGCGGTCTACGAAGCATGAGTGGTCAGAGAACGAAAGTCGCGTTGTTGACTCCCACTTGACAAGCCGGTTAACCGATCATGGAGTTGAAGAATTGCGATCCGGGGGCTCGGGAGAGCTCTGGACAGAAAGGAGAGAATGTAAAAAGGCGGCATGCTAGTCACGGATTGAAGGGGAAGCGGAAGTGGTTGAAAAGTTTTCACGGAGTATACTCAAAAGTCAGTAAAAGGGACAACCAAGATACACTGCATTGCCCCTTTTTCCAAGTAAACATGCGAGATCCGCAAAAGATGGAGCGCCAAAAATGCAAAAGAAATGCGCCAGCCGCGAATCGAACGCGGGGCCCATCGATGGCAACGATGGATTTTACCACTAAACCACTGGCGCGATTAAGTGTCGATTGGTAAATTCGCCCCTATTTTGGCTCTATATTCCCAACAATGCAAATAAGCTGCAACAGCTCAAAAGTCTGTTTCAACACTTAACTTGAACCCGATGCCGCGCAATGCTATGATTCCGTTCCAAATCGCGTGACAATATCCTCTTAGTGTTTGTAACTTGAACGAACATCGTTACTAATAAGAACAACACTCCATGTTCTCATCTTGGGCATTTGTGGTGGGCATTATCGCGGAGTGTCCCCGCAGTCTTGTCCTTCCCTGACTGAAAATTGAAATTTCCACGGGCCACTGTGGACTGCGCTTTGACCCAATCGAATGCATTACCAGTGCATGAGGAGAGATTGAGGTTTTTTTGCGAATAGTTCTACGTGTATATGATGATCCAGGATCCATCGTCGTCATCCATACCTATGCGGCTATGCCTCGGGCAAAACCTTAGACATTATCCTGTTGTGATAGCTTACGCAAAAGGCTCACCGTGATACAACTTAAAGAGAATGTGTGACATTGCAAAGCGCGCGTCAGATATGGATTTCTGACTGAGGTTTCTCCACTGTTGCACTACATTTTGGCAGACGGATTGGTACCTCCATGTGCCTGTATGTATGGCTTCGGTCAGCACCGGAGTTTTGGTCCCAGCACCGTGTAAGGTTCTCGTGCAGCCCAGCAATGGCCGGACTTTTGGTGATATGCTCTAGGTGGTGTAAACTATCATATTCCCTGCGATCTCGTGCTCTAGGGGCAAAAACCTCCCAATGCGCTCGAACGCCTTCACGATGGATGTCTAGTTGTTCGTATCCAAAGAGGAAGACAAGTCCGAGTCCCCAAGAAGCACCAGTTCGTCCTCAACCGCCTCTCTCATATTCTCTACTACGAGATCAGCAGCCAAACTGATTACTTCCGTCCAGAAGAACCATGGCAGAAGAAGTTGATTGGGAAAACCCCGACCGTAACCCTCTCATTACCGCCAATCTCACTCTCCAGAGCTTTGAAGAATACATTGGACCGAACTGCTCCGTTGCAGCTACCAAGTTCCTCGGCTATCTCCGGGGCACTCAAGACATTCTGAATCAGACGCACGGTGAGAAATGGGAGGAAGACTGGGACATACCCATCTATCAGCTTGACAACTTTATTTGGTATTGTACCGACGAGAACTTCCCCAATTACACCCTGGGCTAGGCCGCTGACTGGTTCACCAACAACGCGAATGAACGCTCTCGTCTGGATCATCTTGTCAACCATACCATCAATGCGTGCCCCCACGGAGTTCTGCAAGTCGCTGATATGGGAAAGAAATCCGGACGTTTCTGGCATCGGGGTGAGTAAAACTAAAGCGTCCTTGTTTTCTGCCACGGTGGCAACCTGAAGCCTCTATCTTACACGGAAATTCTGCAGGTAAATGTTGTGTTCGTGGTCCAAGCCGTTCTCGCCAGTCGGTTTCTGCTCTTCTACATCGGCTTTTACATCACAGATATAGTGCATTTAAACTCAGAACAAACCCACCCCGAGCAAGGCAACCGCAGCCCCGCGGACTCTCGACATGATACCCTTCAGCAACATGAACAAACCACCGCCCAGAAACCAACCAAGCTGCTAGACCCCAACGCCCTCCGCGAAACAGCCGACCACTGCCTCAAAGTCTTCTGGTCCACCTGCTACGTCTTCGCCTTCACCTTCGTCATAGCCGCGCTCGTCATCAACGTCGACGACACCAACCGCTCCGCCGGTCGGATCTACTCCGGCTACTTCGGCTACCTGGGCACCCTCCATTCCATCGCCGTGCTGATCTGTCTCTAGCCGTGGTTCCCCGGGCGGCACAAGTACCCGGCGCTGACTTTCTCCGGCCTGCTCGTGCTCCTCTGCATGATGGCGGCCGTCAGCATCACCTTCTTCCACGAGGCCAAGCTAACCGCCAAAAAAAACCACGTTCGAATCCAAGTGCCTGGAAGCGGGGCGGTCGACCCACTACGTCCAGCATCTGGTCAAGTACACGCCTTACGCCGTCTTTGCGCTGATCCTCGTCTGGGGCGGCTCCTTGCTGGTCATCCGGATCCTAACCCCCAAGATGACCGATCAGGGGAAGCACACGGTCCTGACGCTGTATCTGGTTTTGACGGGGATCTTCGGCGGGTTCCTGGTCCTCACTAGCCTGATTCTTGTCTGGCTTTCTCTTGGGTTCTTCATGTACCTCCGCCAAAGAGTGGCGGGACTGTCGGGGCCCTCGTACAAGGAGAATGAATGGGGCTTTAGTCAGGTCGCGGCTGTTGTTGCGTGGGTGCCCTTTCTGGGGCAGTTTTCCGTGATAATCATCTGTAAGTGGTGCCCTCTATCGAAGCTAGAATCCTCTCCATCTGCTGAGCCGCTTGTGTCTTTGCTAACTATATATAATCGCCTCTCCAGGTGGACTCGCCAACCTCTTCTTTGTCGACGGGGCCAAAGAGCTGTTCAAACCCGTGCCCAAAGATCAGAGGGGGACAGCACGACTTCTGGCCCAGGCCCTCCACAACAAAAGACATAATAATCGGGAACAGCAGCATGGAAGCATGCCGGCGGAAGCGGTGCCACTGTCGTCAATCCAGAGCACCACCCATGACGAAGAAGCTGTTGGAACGACGTCGGCTGGGACTGGGAGTCATGTACAATGATACTGTAAGCACCACAGTCCGCCCTGTCGACGCGGAACCCAGTGGTGCGATGGAGAGTGTCAGGCTACTCCAAGGATATGTATGTGTATTCACACTTATCGACGCGTACTAAGCCGTCCGTCGAGCAGCGGCACTGCCTCTTGGTGAGGTTGGGCTAGTCGGAGATGGCTGTAGCCGAGCCCGCTGAGGATTGGCACTTGATTCAGTTGGGCCAGGCAATAGTGATAGTGAGTGGCATGAGATAACAACCATGACAGGTGGTAGGCCGTGGGCGACGGTACGCGACTTATACCTATGATTGAAGAATTAGAGATGGGAGATGGGAGATGGGAGATGGGGTGTTCCAGACCAAGATCGATCGAGTAGAAAGTAAAGTGAGAAATTTAAATTGGGCTGAGGCGATGGATGCTGCGTCTTTTTGCCGTCTTCACTCTCACCCTTGATTGATGAGTGGAAACGCTGGGATAAAGGATGACTCCGCCATTGAGGGCGATGAATCTAGCTGAGCTAAGAGAGAAAAGAGGGTCAGTAAAACAGAGAAGGCGGAGCATGGGAATGATTGGTAAATGGTAGGACAATGTCTGAGGCTTTGCACGAGGCATATCGATGACAACGCTAGACCTTGGACAGACGCATGTACATAGAGATTCCTGCAAAAGCGCTCTCTTATCATGCACTTTCAGCCGGCTCGATTGAATCGAAGCGCTGTGTAGGTATCCAGTCGTAGAGATATCTACTTGAAGCACTGGATGGGGGAGTGACGATACAGGGGGTAAGGGAAACGATTTAGGAAGTGCTATTTAGAAAGCGAGAAAAAGCCCAGCCGACGGTGCAACAAGGAAGTCAGGTTAGGGTTACGTATCCACACTCCAAGAAATTTACCTAGCGCCCAACCCGTCCAGCGAAGAAATGATGGAACTTCCCAAACCACAAAAAAATTCACAACTCCATGGCATCACCAGAAACAGCCAAAAAGAAAAGATCACAAGCTTCATCAGGCTTTGCCCACAGCCAGAATCGAACTGACGACCTCATCATGTATTGTTGGTACTAGTGATGCGCTCTACCACTGAGCCATGCGGGCTTTGATGGTTATCCTCGCTTGGAAATTGGTCTTTTATCGCTCATTCTCCACCCAGGGTTGAAAGACCAATTTCCAAGCCAGGATAACCATCAAAGCCCGCCTGAAGTCACACTTGTGACAGGTTCCTTCTCCACGTCTGATCCATGACCATGATGCGGGCCGACGGTTGGGGATTGAGCCAACAGGTGATGCGTGTACCTCTCGCTCTCCGGGGCAGGGTTGAACCACTTCTGGTATTTGGTGTCTTTCAATACTGAGCCTAGACAGATCAGTTAACAAAGGGCCATATATGATCGACTGGTTGACAAAACTCACGAAAGATAACCATGCCGATCTGGGCCACCAGTGGACCCCATGCGACGATAGCGACGATTTGACCAAAGCCCCATTCGTTCTCAGCGTATGACGGGTCCGCGAGACTCTCAACCTTGGTTCGAAGGCGGAAGAAAAAGCCGAGAGCGATCCAACCAGGGCAAACGAGCAAATGACGAGAAGGCCGCCTAGAATCCCGGCGATGATTTTGTACAATTTCCAGTTAGTGATTTTGTTTCTCGGTAAATGTATGAACGAGAACGCGCCGCCCCAGAGAACAAAGAGTGCCAGGGTCCCGTAAGGGGTATACATGATGAAGTTTTGTACGTATGTTGTTGATTGTGCGGGGACCAAGGCCTTGTCCAGGTTCTCAATATCTGGTACGTTCTTGAGGTCAAATCTGGTTTCTAGGCAGGCTCTTTCGAAGATGGTCTTGTCGTCAGATTTCACCTCTTTGAGAAAGGTCATACTGACCCCAACCACGAGGCTCAACAGCACAGATACGCCCGAAAAAGTGAGGACCGGGTATCGACATCGTCCAGGAAACCAGGGCCGCAGACATACAAGGACGGCTACGGAGAGGACGGTACCGAGATATCAGGATTGCCTTCCCACGTTAGGCCGTTGCAAAATTCATTGAAGCATCGAAAAGCGATACCCAAATACATCCAGCCAATATCGTTTTCTGCGTTCAGGGTGCGATAGAAGTACCAATCGATGATCTGGCCATTGGAAACGTGGTCTAGAAGCCCAGGCGCGGTACAGCTTCTCACGAGAGTGCTGAATTTCGAAATGGGCACATCGCCCTCATCCTTCAAATCAAAGCTCCCTTCGAGATAGCCAAGAAAATCGCATTCAGCACCGTATAAAGTTGCAATTCCTGTATCCGTTATTGGAGGGTGCAGGTGCGCGGGACGTGATCAGGGCTACAGCAATGTATCTAGCCGGCGTAGGTGATATATCAGGCGAGTTTCAGAGGCAGCCATGTCGTCGATTGTAATGAGGAGCGTTTGCCAAACAAATTCGATCCGGTTGCTTAACTGGATGCCTGACGCGGAGAAGGAATGGATGCGGAATTGCGCAGGCTAGATACCTCTCCTGAGGCCGTGAGGACTGATCATGGGCTCATGGTTCCTGTCGACCTGTCGTTCTTGTCTGAGACTGGAACCATGGTGGCGGGGAGCATTGAAGGATTGCGGACCAAAAGTCGCATCAAAAATAGCCTATCGGCTGCTGTGAGCGGGACATGGTGGTGTTGAAGGCTGTGCACGAGAATGGAAGAGGGACAGAGGAAAGACGGAAGCATCGAGGAAATTGCCTGCCGGGATACCTTAGCCGGCAGGCAGATTTCGCTTCCATTGGCAATCAGTGCGACAGACTGCCTGCCGGATGCAGTCTTTCAGGCGCTGTACTTGGGTCAGGTACTGGCAGGGAACAGGCCCGGAATTGAGTCAAAAGCAAAAAGTCACAATTCCTCAGTGCGGTGCTGTGCGCCGTGCCCCTCCAACCCGATCCCTCGCCTCCACCATCGTCCCGTCTTTGATCGCCGACTTGTCCTCGACTCTCCCACCCCGTAGCGGCATGCTGTTTTTGATCCGACGAGGCACAGAGTCGATACCAATTGCACGCGCCAGCCGTTCCATCGGATCACTCTTGATTCGCACCACCACTGCCAACCCGGTCGCCAACAATAATACCCCGCGCCAATTCTCGACTTCTTTGCGCCCACGCCAACACCTCGCCGCCGACACCGACGACACCACCGACACCATGGCCGACAACACCAAGGAGGACATCAAGGCGCCCAAGCCGGCTGCCAACCTCCAGATCAAGACCCCCAAGGGCACCCGCGACTGGCACGGCCCGGACATGCTCCTCCGTGAGCAGCTCTTGTATGCGCTTCCCGCCGCATTTGCCATCCGATGACGACTTTTTTTTCGTTGTTGTTGACTCTTTTGTTTTCCTCCAAACACAGCCAGAATGTTAGCGACGTCTTCAAGCGCCACGGTGGCACGCCCCTCGACACTCCCGTCTTCGAGCTCAGGGAAATTCTTGCCGGCAGTATGTCTCGACACCTACAATAATCTACCCGACCGAACTCGTCCGTACCAAGATTAGCTAACGCTTAACCCCAGAGTATGGCGAGGACTCCAAGCTCATCTACGACCTCCAGGACCAGGGCGGCGAGCTCTGCTCCCTGCGCTACGATCTTACCGTCCCCTTTGCCCGCTGGCTCGCCATGACCAGCACCCAGCAGGTCAAGCGCTACCACATCGCAAAGGTCTACCGTCGCGACCAGCCCGCCATTGCCCGCGGCCGCATGCGCGAGTTCCACCAGTGCGATTTTGACATTGCCGGTGTCTACGACCCCATGATCCCCGACGCCGAGATTCTGCGCATCATCGTCGAGGTCTTTGACGCCCTCAAGCTCGGCATCACCATCAAGCTCAACCACCGCAAGATCCTCGACGGTCTGTTCGCCGTCGCCGGTGTCCCCACCGAAAAGATCCGCACCATCAGCTCCGCCGTCGACAAGCTCGACAAGATGCCCTGGGCCGACGTCAAGAAGGAGATGGTGGAGGAGAAGGGCTTGCCCGAGGAGGTTGCCGACAAGATCGGCGTCTACGTGCAGAACGCCGGCAACATCACGGACATAATAAACTACATCAAGGCCGACGCCGACCTGCCCACCAACGACGACATCAAGGCTGGCATCCACGACATGGAGCTGCTCGCCGCCTACCTCGAGGCCCTCGAGGTCACCGACAAGGTCTCGTTCGACCTCTCGCTCGCCCGCGGTCTCGACTACTACACCGGCCTGATCTTCGAGGTCATCAACAAGCCCGAGCCCGTGGCCGACGGTGACAAGAAGAAGAAGAGCAAGAAGGACGACCCGGCCAGCCAGGTTGGCTCTATCGCCGCCGGTGGCCGCTACGACAACCTCGTCGGCATGTACGGCAAGAAGCAGATCCCTTGCGTTGGCATCTCGTTCGGCATCGACCGCATTTTCACTATCCTCAAGGCCCGGGGCGAGAACGATATCAAGAAGCGCGAGGTGGACGTGTTCGTCATGGCCTTTGGTGGCGGCAAGGACTTTGACGGTCTCCTTGTTGAGCGCATGAAGATTGCCAGGCAACTATGGAACGCCGGCATCCGCGCCGAATACATGGCCAAGGCCAAGCCTAAACTGCAGGCTCAGTTCAAGGCTGCCGAGGGTACTCCTCTGGGTGTCATCCTGGGTGAGGACGAGCTCAAGGCTGGTCAGGTCAGGTTGAAGAAGCTTGATCAGGGTCAAGGCCAGAAGGATGAGGGAAATTTGGTTCCTATTGAGAGCTTGGCTGAGGAGGTCAAGAAGCTGTTGCTATAGATGTGTGGCTCATTTTTGTGTGAAATAAAATAGATTCCCCAGGTATTGAGCGGGTGTTTTGGTTATTCTCTATTTTTTTTCTCAGTTTTGGGTATGCCTGTGTCTTGTGAAAGTGTACAACAGCCCTCCACCTGTCGCCCTTCTTTCTCTCCCAACCTGATGCTTCGTCATTCTCGGCCTTTAGCCCATCTAAGGAGCATTAACCCCAACCCTCGCCTTCACCGGCACCAACCCCCACGTCCTCCAAAACTCTCTCGAATCATACGCCCTCCCCATAAGCTCCATACTCCTCGGCAGCGCTTGCACCCCTTCCTCCTCCATCAACTCCATCACCCACTTCGCCTGCTCACTCGGCTCCCCGTCTTCCTGTCCCTCAGTAGCCCACCCCATCAACAAAGCCCACCAATCATACACAAACCCATCAGTTAACATCCACCTCTGCCCCTTTCCATGCTCCTCCCATTTTTTCTCTCTCCCTTCCTTGTCATCTTCACAAGCCGTGATAATCTTATAAACAGCCCTAGCAATATCGTACCCATGGATCAAATGCAAACTCGTTTTGTGTCTCATCGCCTCCTTCGAGTAAGCAACCTTGCTCACCCAGTTGCGCGGATCCCGTGCGCCGCCCCACAGTCCAGATAGCGAGAGGACCATGCCGTCTACTACAGTAGAAAAGCGCAGTTCGTCTTCGGCGATGGCGCGCGGGTCGGTGGTTAGGTAGGGGGAGTGACGGGTTGTGAAGTGGAAGGGTTTTTTAGTGGTTTCTGTCGAAGAGATTTGGGATTGGGACTGGGACTGGGACTGGGCAGCCGCAGCAGCAGCTTCAGCCTCGACTTTAGCCCTAGCCTCCCTTTCAGCCCGTTCAGCCTCCCGCCCCTTATCCCCATGTCTCTTCCTCCGTCCACCATCTACTTGCCATACCCCCGTACTCCCCAACTGAATAAACCTGTACTTTTTCTGTTTTTCCCCGCCGCCGCGGTGAGGGTGCGTAGCTTCGTACGTCTCCGTAAGCCATTTACTTTGACCTTCGCCCGTCAAGGGAAAGGTGATGAGGATGTACCTCGCGCGCGGCAGGTTCGCGATGGGGGTAGGGTCCTTGGACTCAGGGTCGAAGCGGAACGGGATGGTGTCGATGCCGCAGACCGGTCGGCCGTTGGTGGTGGTTGCTGCGAAGGTGAGGGCTTCGCTGTGTTGTTGGAGGAGGGGGATGAGGAAGGTGGAGGTCCAGCCGGYGCCGAGGATGAGGAGGTCTACGCCTTCCATTTTGTTTGGTCTTTGGGTTGGTAGTTTGGGATACAAAGTGGGTTGGTTGGGTTTGGGAGTTTGGTGATGGAAGAGGACGTGGATTTGTGGTGATGGGAGATAAGAAGGCCAGAGGTTGATGTTTTGTAGGCCGAGGGACGGATGGCAGTTCGATTGGCAGGATCGTTTATTTATGGTTTTCCTATTTTGGCTTAGCATGTCCGATGACATCGCTCGGCGGTGGCTGCCGCGATCGGGCGGGGTGGAGTGCATACTTCGGCAGGGCAATGCACCAGCGAGTCAGCGACGGACCGGGATAGCCGAACGGACCGGCAACGGATGCGGGCGAAGGTTGGAACATGCCTGATGTTTGTGCAGGTGACAAGTGCAGGCATCAACATTTGGAGATCAATTCGTGAACAAATATCGCCGGTATACCTGTACGATTGATTTCCATTTGATGTCTTTCACTGTCTTCTCATCTTAAATTTCTAGTTGCATTCTTACAATTTATCCAGTCCTTCAAGCCAGCCCATTTCCTCCCGACTTGTACTTTGCAACGCCAAAATCCACATGTCCGTGTCGATGTGCATCACTGCGACGAAAAAAGGAACGAAAAAAGAAAAAAGACAAGCCAGATCAATTCCGTACGCCATTAGCGAGCACCAATTGCGAACGAAAAAAATCACAAAAAATAGAAGCTGACCCCAACCCGATTTGAACGGATAACCTTTCGATCTGGAGTCGAACGCGCTACCGTTGCGCCATGAGGCCTTGTTGGAAATAAGCGCTGAGATTGCTTCCTAAGTACACCACACAAACCCGCTCACCGGATGAAGTAAAGGTCGCCCTTTTAATCCTGGTTGCCATGAGACACTCGACGAGAACACAAGATGAAGGGAATTTTTTTTTTTTTTTTTTTTTTTTTTTTTTTTTTTTTTTTTTTTTTTTTTTTTTTTTTTTTTTTTTTTTTTTTTTTTTTTTTTTTTTTTTTTGGTTTGCTAGGGACTCCCTGAAAACGGTCGTTCTGAGCAGCTCTTTTAGTGGGTTTTGCTCCCTTTGTCCCTTCATTATCTCGACCTTTATTCGCTCCAAAACCCTCACGATACCATATGCCTTCGTTAACCCGTAACAAGACACAAATAATACATGCGATATATCTCCTGCTAAAATGCTCGCCAAATCCTGGTGCAAACTCCCTCCCCTCCCGGTTAAAAAACATGGCGCACATACGGGTATGGCCACAAATGTCAAGACCTCTCATATCCTCAATTGTCTTCCTCCTCAACATAAGCCTTCAACTTTGGAGCAATCACCAAGATGTCAGGCCACGCTTTCAGGCCGGCTGCAGTCAACTCCCACTCCCTTTCTGACTCGCTCTCCATCGTCTTTTGACGGGCCATTGCTTTCAAACCTGACAAGGACTCGGTCTTCTTGAGTGACTCGAGGTTCTTCTGAACTACAGCTTCCGAGTTGGTCTTGGGGTCTTCGGGCCACCATATCCTTCTTGAGTCATCTTCTTGAGAATAGCTGTAGCGCTCCCACAGCCTGTTTTTGTGTTGACTGATTGCGAACTCTCTTGTCCAAGGATAGAGGTTGTCGCCCTTCTCCGATGAAGACCTGGCCAACATTTTCTTATGCTCTGTAGAGCTTAGCAAGTCGACCCAGCAGACACTCGACTCGATGGGAGGACGCCCGCCACGGTAGAGGATCAGATATCTGCTCAAGTCGAATCTTTTGTCTGACGCACTGCGCTCTGCAAGGATTGTACAATTATCGAGCCCATGTGAAGCATCGTTGCACAGCACGCAGACTTTGATCGTCCCGCTGATGTTACGATCTAATCAGGGATTACTCATGTAAGCTAGATCAGATAGAACCAACAGTCCAACCAGGTTGGATCCGAAGGGGGGATCCGAAGGGAGAGGACCTGAAGGGAGGACCTGAAGGGAGAGGATCCGAAGGGAGAGGACCCGAAGGGAGAGGTCCATGGCTCGGGTCCCCGAGGACCCGAGATGAAGATTCAGGTCCACGGATCCAGTATATAAAGATGGCCTCCCAGGCCTCTTTAGATACTGGCTCTTCAGCAAGCAATAGCTATCACAATCGATCAGTACCTTTTGGCTACTGCAACCGTTGCTTTTGTTCTTATTCCCAGCGATATACTCCTGTGCTTGTAACGGTTCGTCACAGCTGACCGGATCCCAGGGGCCGATACAACTGGATGCCGTATGGTCATCCTCTCCGCAGTTGGCACATGCAGCGCCCTCCGGAGACTTCACATGCCGAGGTTGTTCCAGGGAAAAGGCCAAGTGTATTCCCCTTGGTTTTGGACCAACATCCTCTTTTAATTTCGCGCTCTGTGCACTTCCGCTGCGATTGTCCATGGGTTCGGTCTTGACTCTCTTGGACACCTTCTTGGACACCTTCTTGGGCCGATCATTGGGAACCTCCTCTTGGTCCTTGGCAGAACCCTGGGTACTTTGCTGTCCCTTGTGGAACGCGTCCAGGTCTCGCTTGCGGTTCATCGTCGTAGAGCAATGAGGGCTAGACCTTCGTGTGAGAGCTGAATGTATTGTGAAGATGCCATGTCCGTCGACCTGTTTAAGCCAAAATATTTCAGGGGAATGCCTCGGATCGGTCAAAAGAGTGCAGACCTACATCAAGTCTGGGTTCACAGCTGCCCGGGCAGCTACCGTACTCTTCCAAGATACGGACTCGCGGGGCATAGATTTTTGGAGAGTGAGC
The DNA here is from genome assembly GCA_009804965.1 of Neurospora sp. FGSC 26632. Lineage (NCBI taxonomy): Eukaryota > Fungi > Ascomycota > Sordariomycetes > Sordariales > Sordariaceae > Neurospora > Neurospora sp. FGSC 26632. The sequence goes on along the minus strand of RAOH01000140.1, from coordinate 14,126 downwards.
GGACAGAGTCGCGTAGTCCCAGTCCGCGACGATCAGGCGTGGAAGCGACAGACTTTGTCCTCGGTGCTGATTGAACGGTGACTGAACCAGAGTTGGAATGGTGAGTGGTTGAAGTTCGCTTTTCCCGGGCAGTGGAACGCGAGATCCAGTAAGCTTAAGTGAGGAAGTCTCGTCGGGTACGTCTCGTCATTATGTGGCACCTGGTTAGCAAGTGGCGGCAATCGAGAGATAGCTCTTTCCCCGTTTGAAGTCTCCAATCGCTTCCACTTCGGGTCTCAACTGCTCACAGGCGATTAGGCAACCGTACCTGCCACTGCTCTTAATGACGGTCAGACCTGTAGTGTAGTGGCTCGACTTTTGTTCCATTCATGGACACCGTCACTGCTTCCTTCGCTGCTGAATTTCCTTACGAGGGGTACCAGCAGCGAACCTCGCCTTTTTGGTTTCGCTTCTCCAACCAACGCATGATTTTGTTTCTTCAGTAAGCAACAATTCCAATTCTTGCCGACAGCTTCACCGAAGGATCTCCGGCGAAAGTCAACAACCAATCTCTACTGTCGGTCATCGGTCCGCTCCCAACAATATCGTTTCCAAATGCCTCGAAGGCATTACCACCCCATCTTTAGCTCCCCTTGTCTGCCCTAATCAGGAGCGACGCAGCCAAGTTGTCTTCAAGCTCCTGGCAAAGAACGACAGACTGGATCCGGATGGCGTTGAAGCTCTCTTCGACCTTGCTAGGAATGCGACAATCCGACAACTGCTGGCTCTGAACAAGACACCGCCCGCTATGTCGGAATCATACCTCTCCTGGCTGGCCGATAAGATGGTCTGGACACGCTTCGGTACGTGAACAACCCACAGCAGAGTCTCTCATCTCCTTCCTTGTTTCTGTGTTCTAATACTCGGATGCTGATAGCGTACGCGACAACAGTTCGTGACGAGCCATTTCCCTTTGAGGAACCGCAGCTGTCTCCCGGTCTCTTCCTACGCCCATCGGTAGAGTATGCCACCGCTCTCCTCAGCCATAAGTCAAAGCAAAGAGAAATGGTTCTCCAAGCTGCTCCCGGAAGCACAACCGAGCCGGGTCCGAGATGGCGATTCGATAAGTTCGGGTCCCCAATCCAGCGGATGAAGCTCATAAGGGATTTCTTGCACCGGGACTCGTGGCCTGCTATCACCAAGACAAGACATTTGATGATCAGAAGTCCCTTTGGCCTCACATTTCACAGTAGTCTCTGGAACAACAATGTCGGCCAGCTCAAAAGGATTCTGCCTGGCTCACAGACACTTCCTGCTGTACTCTGCCCCTGGGGTCGTGATTCACCCTTGCGACTGGAGGTTACTAGCTCGACTTTAGCTCGTGGCTTCTTGGATATTGTCTTACTGCTTGATAGCGAATCAACCGAACGCATCTGCGACGCTGTAGCTGAGCAGTTTATATCAGGATACATTTTCCTGCTCAAATGATACCTCAACATTTGTTGCCCAGCTCAGGGTGAGCACCCGGTCGGCGTCAATCTGTATGCTGCCGTTATATATCAGCGAGAGAAGGCTTTCGGTCACCCGTACGATGAAGCCTACAGCTGGGTAGATAATCCGCTCGATTTCAAAATTACGCATGAGCAACTTGCCCGTGCAGAAACTTTGCTATGGCTGAATTGGCAAAAAGTAGCCGAGACCGCCTACTCGACGTCAGAGATAAGCAAGGCGAATACGTTCGAGGCGGCAAAAGCAGCCATATACAAAGCTGCTGACTGCAGTTTCATGTCGGGGATCAAGAGAGAGCACGCCCTGCTACTGCTTCACGAGATCTGGCAGCGCAGGGGTTCGTTCCTCGATGGGTTCGAAATAGAGAAAGAGTACGATCGTCTCGTTACCGACTACCTCCTTCCGGACGTCGTCTCCACACTCGACAACTTCTTTGACATCAACGAAATGCCAGAGAAGATGCGTGAGTGGGCAGCAGCAAATCCGTTCGATATCAAACGAAAGGATACGGAGCAATTGTGCGAGCTTATGTGGAGGGCATGGAGGCAGCGCATGGCGGGCTTTGAGGCGAAACAAAAGAAGGGTCTCTTTATGTATCAAGTGCAACATGCTCGGAAGATGTACCGAGAATATCTCGCTGAGTTCAAGCTTTGTGGCAAGGGGGTGGATGAGTTGAAAGAGTTTGTTTGCAAGAACGAAGCACGATTCTTTCTGTCGGAAGAACTTTGTTTGCAGTTGGCGCTTGACGAGTACGAGAAGCAGCTTGAGGCTCCAGCACTTGATGTGTGCCAAAAGGAGGGTGAGGAGAAGATCGAGGCTTCCCAGAATGACGAGCAGAAGAAAGATGCCGAGCGGGAGCACAATGACGACGGGTCCGCGCCCCCTGAGTTCAGATTGCGTGCACTGTAGGGTTCTGAGAAGGGAGAGATGACATCCACTGACGGTGTTCTGGCTGAGAAAGATTCGAGAAATCCTGCCCAGACGAGAGGCTCCAGCTTTCCCACTTCCACCAACTCCCAAACGGCCTCGATGTACCGGGTAGTAGTAGTATGTAATGCAGACATGTTTCAATCCTTCTCTTGACTTGTGGACCCTTTCTAACCTAACCCACCAATATATCAGTCACTAGCAGAGTAGCAGGTAAAAAGGGAATATCGCGGATATTGGAGTCTGCGAATGTGCTTCCCAACAAGACTCGCGTTTTCGCAACAAAGAGTCGACATTGACATTGAAACAGCTTTTGCGTCCAGTCAAGGACACCATGATAAGATGACAAGATATTCTCTTTGTTCAATCAATCATCCTTCAGTTTCAGCCAAGGCTGAAGACCTCATAACTCAATCAAGTCAATCAACCAAGCTGCCCACTCCATCAGCAAAGATACACTCACACAGGCAAGAGCTGATATGGAAGGATAGGACATCGGAGACACCCGAGCGCCCCCGGTCCCGTCTGTCCGCCACATGCCGGGTGTACCTAGTGTAAAAGTCTCGAACAGGAGTCTACCGCGTCGTGTATGTACAGGGCCCAGGCCAAGCCTCATTGATACGGCAGGTACTCAAATCGACCAATCACCTCGTCTCATCATCTTGATTCGGGGCCGAACGATGTTGGGTTGGCTAGGTGGGTTGCTTATCTCTACCTATGTAACGATGGGAGGATGGATGTCTTGTCTGGCCAAGGAGCTGAACAGGGTAGGGTAGCCTTCCGTTCTGAGGTTTCTTCATTCGGTATTTTTTCTCGTTTTGGGTTCCGTTTGGGATTCAATGGTTTGGATACAGCGAGCGGCTCAGAGAGGATTAGGCGACCGCAATGCCGCTAATGTGCCCCCCCACGCTTTTTGCATACGGAGGTGCATACATACGGTAACGGATCGCGTGGCAGTTGGGACTTGGGACTTGGGACTTTGGAGTTACCTCGGGACTGGAAGAGCTTGAGAAAGCTGAACAGCGAAGAGGGCCGAGACCGTTGTCGTTCTTGTTGGTAAGTGTTATTGTTCATGAGCATAGAAATGTTTGACATTTGATGCCTGAAAAGGGGGGGTGGTTCTGTTCTTGGGTGTAAGTTAATGTATATATCCTATCTGACTTTTTGGGTTGACGAAGCTGTCGAAGGAGCCGTCTGAGTGGCGAGAGCGGTATCGGCCGTGGACGGCGGAATATCGTGAGATTTTCTACGGTTTTGATGAATGGGAAAGCTGAAAATTTGGGAAGCTCAACGCCCTCTCAGCACTCCCAGACAAGACGAGGCGAGATGAAAGTATCGTTACACGCGTGAGTTAGATCCCGCGGCTTTAAAAGAGCATGCAGGGACCCGGCGACGTCCCCATGGTCCAATGCAGCAGACGACCCCAGAGATCTTCTTTGACCTCATCACCGTTGCAACCGGCAAAGTCCATGTTCCAAACGACGGACCCAAGGCAACGTGGTGTGGGCAATAGGCCAGAGTCGGGACGGCTCTGAGCGTAATGGTTGCCGGACTCAATCCGTCGGGTCGGCTGGGTCCGGGCGCATTCGAGGGTGCAGCATTGGTGAGAAGCAGGAATTAGGTAAAGCAGGTCAATCGATATCACTTGCTATCGCTGTCCCTATCAGCGGCCATGACACTGCCTAACCGGTGTTAGCGTTGGTGTTTTAGCGTGGCGGGGATTGCTTATCTGGGGGCGCCCACTCGGGGCTATCAGATGCATGGCACTGACGGCATGGGGAGGGGCATGGCGGGTGGGCAGTGGAGCCGCCGCCGATAAGATCTCTCTTTGGGGAAATTCTTGGGAAGAACTTCCTCTTGGCACCCGTAGGAGCGGATACTCGACAAAAGTATTTTACGCAGCCAGGGCGGCGAGATAATCTTCGTCCTCCTTTCGAAGTTTGGGGGGGGGGCACCGCGCCCGTCTGGACGCATTTGTTGGTTGCCCCCCCTTCGGCCATCTGACAGTCAATCAAGAACGATATAACACCATCCCGGTGCCGCATTCCAGTCATCCTCAATTCTTAGTTCATCTCGTTGTTGTTAGTCGCCGTCTCCAATTGGCTCACCAGAAGTCATCCTATATCACCACCATCAACCACCATCGCCACCATTCCCATCGACGGCAAACCCCTTCCGACAACCCATTGAGACTTTATCTAAGTCTCACAAACCGCAGCCATGGATGAGGACCAGGGTCCCTCCCGAATCGCTCCTCATGCGATACCAAAGAGAACCATCGGCGACCGACTGACTGGCTTCACACGAACCCTCGCCCACACCTTTCTCACCAAGGGTGGATGGCTAGGCGACTACGACTATGGCTTTCTCTTCAGGCCTAACCTGCCCTTCATGAGAAAGATCAACAAGCCCGCCATCTTCTTCGGCCTCAACGACAGGATGCCCGTCCTCCTCGCTCTTATCCTCGGTTTCCAGCACTCTCTCGCCATGTTGGCTGGCATCATCACTCCCCCCATCATTCTTGCTGGAGGAGCTGGTGCCAACTTCACCGCTGAACACTCGCAATACCTCGTCTCGAGCGCCCTCATCGTCTCCGGCCTGCTGTCCTGCATCCAAATAGCCCGGTTCCGTATCCTGAAGACGCCCTACTACATCGGCACCGGTCTGATCTCCGTCGTCGGTATCTCCTTCGCCATCATCCCCGTCGCCATCGGTGGCTTTAACCAGATGTACGCCAACGGCATGTGCCCCATCGCTGAAGACGGCACTCGCCTGCCCTGCCCCGACGGCTACGGAGCCATCCTCGGCACAGCTGCCGTCTGCGCCTTGCTCGAAGTCCTGCTCTCCTTCCTGCCGCCTAAGTACATGCTGCGCATGTTCCCGCCCATCGTCACCGGCCCCACCGTCATGCTCATTGGCATCAGCCTGATCCAGTCCGGTTTCCAGAACTGGGCCGGCGGTTCTGGCTCTTGCGCTGCTGCCAACCCCCTCCCCGAGTACATGGTATGCCCCAACGTCGGCGCCCCTCACGCTCTCCCCTGGGGCTCGGCCGAGTATTTGGGTCTCGGCTTCCTTGTGTTTGTCACCATCATCCTCTGCGAGCGTTTCGGCTCCCCCATCATGAAGTCCACCAGCGTCATTCTCGGTCTGCTTGTCGGCTGCATCGTCGCTGCTGCCTGCGGCTACTTTGATCGCACCGGCATCGATGCCGCTCCCGTCGCCTCCTTTATGTGGGTGCATACCTTCAAGCTCACGGTGTACGGTCCACTCGTATTACCATTGCTAGCAGTCTACCTTGTCTGCGCCTGCGAGGCCGTCGGTGACATAACTGCCACCTGCGATGTCTCCCGCCTGGAGGTTGAGGGCGAGATCTACGAGAGCCGTGTCCAGGGTGGTGTGTTGGCGGACGGTATTAACGGTATCCTCGCCGCTCTCTGCACCATCACGCCCATGACCACCTTTGCTCAGAACAACGGTGTCATTGCCTTGACCAGATGCGCCAACAGAACCGCTGGTTTCTGTTGCTGCTTCTTCCTCATCATCATGGGCATCTTCTCCAAGTTCGCCGCCTCCCTCGTCGCCATCCCCGCCTCCGTCATCGGCGGCATGACCACCTTCCTCTTCACCTCCGTCGCCGTCTCGGGAATCGCCATTATCACCCGCGGCGTGCCCTTCAACCGCCGCAACCGCTTCGTCCTGACCGCCGGTCTGGCCCTCGGCTACGGCGCCACGCTGGTCCCCACCTACTTCGCCACCTTCTTCACCTATAAGGGCGACAACAAGTCGCTCCAGGGCTTCCTGGACGCCATCGAGCTCATCATGGAGACCGGCTTCGCCGTTACCGCGCTGTTCACCATGTTCTTGAACTTGGTGATTCCCTATGAGTTTGAGGATATCGATGAGCAGAGCGTCGAGGGAATGCCTACCGGCGTGGCGCTTTCCAAGGAGGGCGCGGCCGCGGGTGTGGTGGCGGAGAAGGGAAGCTTTAGTGCGAGCGGGTTGGGTAGTGATGATATTAGGCCGGTGGAGAGCGGACCGGAGAAAACGGTTAAGGAGGCTTGAGTCGTTCGTTAGCTTTGTGGGTATGGGTTTGTTTGCATGACAAAAAGGGGTTCCTTTAACAGGACTTTTGTGGGTTGTCTGGGTTTGGGTTTCTTGTCTTTTTCCAATTTTTCTTTGTTGCTGAAATATGCCGTTTGAATGATCTATAATCTGGGATGGTTGGGTGGGTAGATTGTGTATGATGGACGGACATAGATACCACTGGGGACTCCGGCACTGAAAGACGTGTCACTCCTGTATTTGAGACATAGCCAGGAGGGAGGATTTGTACGATGATGTGGGAAAGACGACGGATGGATGGGTTAATGTTGTACATGTATATACTTGCAAGGGAAAGGAAAGGGTGGCTGGCTCAACGTGGCAGGCCACGTATGAACATAAGAAGACATGAACTCAATCGTCCTGGAACATGTCTTAATATGTGATGGTGGCTAATCAACTGGGTTCTTCTTTACCAGTATAAGTGATTCAAATTGTCCGCTTTATTACACAAAGATACCCGGGCCTGTTGCTCACTTCTCAATTAACATGACTTGAACTCGATTAGAAACCTGGCGTTGGAGGTTGCCAACAGGCATGAAATAAGATGGCACAAAAATACCCTACCAGCACGAAAGTGTTACTCTTGACACGGAAGAAGCTCGTAAACACTTTGGAATAGAATTGCATAGTTGTTGAAGATGACTGACAATCCTACATTTGCTCACTGACTGTGTTCAAAACTGTGTCTGAGGCATTGTAAATTCCACGAGTTTTTACGGCTGTCACAAAAATTGTTCAACAGGTAGATTGAAGGGGTCCTTAGTTCTAGTCATCAAAAAAAAAGAAAAGTTGACATATCCGACAAAAAGTTAGAAAGTGTGGACAATACCGGATTCGAACCGGTGACCTTTCACAAAAGCGCATCTGTTGGAATGCGAAGCGAAAATCATACCCCTAGACCAATTGCCCCCTAGAAGTTAGTAGTACCGGCAAAAAATAGCCCCTATAAGCGCCAAGCGTTTGGGCAGTTCCGTGCTGACGTCCGCGGGAGAAGGGAGACCACACCACTTCCTGTCTCTGGTCTGGACCACCAATAACACAGTGGTAGATAAATAGGCACTGGATGGGGGACTTGTCGGCGATTTTGTCACTTGTTCAGTAATGTCTGAGATTCGTACGTTGCATTAGAGCGCAGAAGTTACTTTTCACAAGACTGGGGGGGCCAGGTGTTGTGAAGATGCTGTGATAACTTCAACACGGTCAAGCCTATAACTGTCCACATTACAGCCTCTGCCAGGTAGGTAAGATTGAGTTGAAAGAACCTCATGGAGAAATAAAGTACATAAAAACCGATTAACTAAATACAAAACATAGGTAACATGCCCATTGCACCCTAAATCCAGACTCCCTCCTGATGCTCGATAGGCTCCTGCAAACCCCCTAACCTAAACTCAAGAGCTATTCCGAGTCGCTCCTATTCATTCACATTACCCTCCACGAAAACAGTCATGTCGAATGCGAGACTGCAAAGAAACCTGAAGTGCTATCCAGCAGCACTGCAAGGGAGTTCTATCACTCCATGAGAGACGGAGTCAAGCCAAGTAAGGTAGGCAAGGCAACAAGCATCCTGCCTGCCCCCTTTCGAGGTTCCATCACCCCGACCCGGCACACCGTCAACTCCAAAACGCCCCTCCCTGCCTCCCTCCCCCAAGCTGTAGCCAACGGCTCAATTATACCCAATCAACCGATTCCCACTAACCATGCCATGGATATTCCTCTGTACCTGTTCAAATCGCATAGCGCCGCACTTTTCACTCTCGAGGTGGTTGATAATAGCAGCCAAGGTCTTGAAGTCCTGGCGGCAGTTGCTGCGGTTGGGGCAGTGGTACAGGTTTTGTTGGTGAGCTGGCGAATTCAAATGCTGATCCAACCCCCTTCTCGAGTTGAAACCCTTATGGCACAGGTAACACTCCCACTGGCGCCCGTTCCAGGCCCGATCGGTGCAGTTGTACGTGGTTTGGGAGGTACCCTCCCAGCCGATGAGTTTCTTGGAGATTAAGCCGCTTGGGTCTTTGGACCGGACGAACTTGTAGATGGAATCGCGGTTCAGCGAGGGCGCGTTCCGGCAACTGCCGCTCTCGAGATGGTGGGTCATGCCCGTGGCGGTAGTGTAGCTGTTGGGGCAAAAGGGGCATTTGATTTCTTGACCACGGTGGGTGCGGGAGTTGAGGTGCTGGGGGGTGGGAGTTAGTCTGGGTTTTGGGTTTTGAACCTTGGGGTTTGGTGCCAATTGCCAAGTATTTTGATCATGAATACGACAACATACCTGCTTGATGTTACTGATGCTCTGGAAGTGACGGTCACACTCTTTGCACCATAGATGAGCCTCAACCTCGTGCTTGGTGAGGTCCTCCTCGCTAAAATAACCATCGCAGAGATGGCACTCGTAGGGAATGTGACCCCTGGTCCTCACATGGTTCAGGAAATTTTGTTTGTTGCTGAAGGCTGAGCTGCAGAGGAGGCACCCGAAACCATCATGGCTAGGTGAATGATACTCATAATCGCAGTGGTCGTCGCGTTCATGCTCATCGTAAAAGCCAGCGGGACAGTCTCCGCATCGATATACCTTGCGATAGGCAACCATGTTGATGGTGTTGGAGGTATCTCACGGGCTGTCCTGAGGAAAAGAAGGGAAGGGTGAAGTTTGCGGTCGAAATGATCGGTACCGGTCTATCTACCAAAGGTTCCAAAATATGGAGGAAACGTCAAAGAGAAAAACAACGAGGTCCTTGACCCTTTAAAGGACAACCAAATCATTTGCGGGGAAGGTAAATGGGGAGCCAGTAGGCCTCTCGCATGAACCAAGGGCAGCTGCAAGCGACTGCAACAGCTTAACCAACAAAAGCAAGGTTGCTAAAACGACTGTGTGTTTGGCTGAAATGACTGTGTCGAGCAGGCCTTTTGCTGCAAGATTTCCCAATTATGGGCATCAAGTCCGAGACGCCCATTGCCAAAAAAATACCACCAAAGGTCATTATCTTCAACGACGCCGAATTCACATTTATACGCGGCCCCCTGCACCTCCGGAACGAACCCTAATTGACCCTAACCGCTAACCCCTGATATTAATCAACCTTAACCTTCTCTGTTAACTTGGCGACTTACAACTTCTGTCTCCACACAGTTGTTTTAGGCACTACGAACAAAGAGGAAGGTTGTTCGTTGACTCGATTCTTAAGATGCGTCCCATTTCTCAAACGAGTTGTCGTCGGTTTTGCTGCGACTTCGCTGATATATTGAACCAATCGCCGTAGAAGTCAAACACGTCGTCCCAGTTTCTCAGGACCACGGACCTCCGACCTAACACGATTGGCCGGCCTCCGGGACGGGACACGGAAGCCCCGCATCTCCAACGGCACGTCTTCGGAGCCAACTTCCGGTCACTATTTTCCCAGCCAGCTGTGGGATGCAACATACCCGTTGGTGCCGCTTTGCAATCAGCACCATAGACATCCAGGCTGGGCAGAGTTGTAAGCACGCATAAAACACACATCATGTATCGCACAGCAAATCGAACGAGTTCAATCTCAATTCTACCACATTTACAAGACGGTTTTATGCATTGCCTTGGCTCTCGGGTAAAGCAAGGTATCTAGAGACAACTAATAGTGACTCCCCAGCTCCACCCAACTCCATGAACCGTTAAAAGCCAGACTTCCCCAGCCCTCACTCAGATAACCGAGATGGATGAAAAACAATAAGAGAAGCTCACCGAAGTAATGCAAGAAAAATCATGCATCCTCACAAATCACTCCCAGCCTCAGATAGATAGATACCCACTGTGATCGCCACGCAAAACACCATCCACCACAGATCGTTTGGCCTTTTTGCTCTCCCAGTAGGTTCCTTCTATCCCAGAGCCTCGTCACGTCTGGCTCCGAGAAAGAACGGACGCGCTCTACCAACGTAGACCACTACCACCACCACCACCACCACCACCACCACCAGCAGCAGCAGCAGCAGCAGCAGCAGCAGTAGTACCAGTAACAGCAGCAGCAGGTACGCAAAAGGCGCGCCATGCCTCTTGATTGATCAAATCACAACCCTCAAAACGCGATCATCCGGCCGCTGGTAACCACCTGACCCATGCGCTGCTGGACCGCATCAAAGCCCATGAACCTGCACGACTCGCTCTCCAAGTGGTTGATGATAGAAGCCAAGGTCTTGAACTCGGAGTTGCAGGAGCGGTTGGGGCAGTGGTAGAGGACGGAGTAGTCTGTGAGTTTGTGAATTTGCATCGTTAGCATCCCGTCCGTCCTTACTCCCTCGCCGCTTGACCTGAGGACCACGAAATAAACCAAACAAAAAGGGGGAAGGTAAGAAAGGAAGAAACTAAACAAAAACTTACGAGCAGGCGAATTAAGATGTTTATTCAGTCCATCCCTGGTGTTACACACCTTAGAGCAGAGCGCGCAGGCCCAGCCGCGGCCGTTCCAGGCGCGGTCCGTGGCCGTGTAACGGTTGTTGGACTCCTCGCCGGTCCAGCTGATCAGGTTCTTGGAGATATAACCGTGCGGGTCCTTGTCGCGGACAATCTTATAGATTCTGTCACGGTTCAGAGCCGGAGCCATACGGCAGCCGCCACTCTCCAGGTGGTGGGTCAAGCCGGTGGCGGTGGTGAAGCTATTGCGACAGAAGGGGCAGTCGATGTTCTGGCCGCGGTGGATGCGGGAGTTAAGGTGCTATGGAAAGGGGGTTAGCTAGTGTAGGTAGGGAGGAGAGGGAAGAAGGAGAGGGGATGTCGGGCTGAGGCCGACGATAAGTGTCTTTGGGATGAGAGCACTGGGGAGCTTGGGGGAGCCCCGGGCGGAACATTACGTACCTGCTTGATGTTGTTGGTGTTCTGGAAATGCTTGTCGCAATCGGCGCAATAGTTGTGGTACTCGACCTCGTGGTTGATAAGTTCCTTCTCGCTGCGATACTGGTTGTCGCAGACACGGCACTCATGGCCAACATGACCCTTGGCGTTCATGTGCTGCCAGCGAGCAGAATCACTGTTGAAGGTTGCGAGGCAAGTATCACAACCGTACCTCGCATAGTCGTGCTGAGCCTCGTGATGGACGTAGTCACCCAGATGGTCTTGGAGATCCTCCTCATCGTAGAACGACTGGTCGCACGTATAGCAGAGGTAAACCATGGTGACAGTGGCTGGAGGAAGATGCCGAGAGAGTGGCTGAGTGATGTCGACAGCAGTCGATAACGAGATGGACGGGAGTGACGTCCAGATCTTCTCTGGTCCCAGGCCTGTTGGTTGATATCCAGTCGGTGCAGGACCAGGTCCAAAAGACGGGTTGGGTGAGACAAAGGATCAAGAAAAAGAAGAACAAGGCGAATGTCTTAAAAAGACCACCGTGCTTCACTGCTTGAAAGCGGGGGGGGACTGTGCGGGACAGATCAACGCCAAGCGGGATGTTCTGAGGCTTCCATTCACTGGTAATACTCCTGCAGTTGGGATTGACTGACATCCGTCGCTGTGGGCCTCACGCATTATCAGCTGCGGATAAGTACTGCAAGTCAACCACAAGGGAACGTTGACATAACTTTCGTGTAATGCGATACGCATTCAATGTCCTGGCTTGTCCTATTGGAGTACCGTACCTAAGTGCGGATAAACGATCGCGATGTTTGAGCGTCTCGTCGTCTTCGTGTGATGGTGCTGTCCTGAATTACACAACCGGAGGCTCTTAAAACGCTGTTAGTAACATCCACAAGACCTCGTCGACACACTCACATACCTGTGAGATTTCTGGTTCACCGGTCCGTAACTAGGGCTGTTTGAAGGCGTAAAAGCTTGCGGATCTGCATCATCCTCCCCAGGGAAAAAAACCAAAAAAAAAAAAAAAAAAAAAAAAAAAAAACCGAACAAAATCGGCCCAAGGGCGTTGGTAAAGTTCGGCTACCCGCCGGTCTCTCTTTGGTTTCCGCTCCATCGAGCTAAATCGTACACTAAGCCTGTTCCAAATGTATATCCCAACGCCAAGCAATGCTGTAATATCTTTTCCGTTCGCTCATTCTTTGCTTCTCTGTCCCTTTAATCCACCGATCTTCTTCCTTGTCGTCGTCCTTTCTTTTGACAGCCAGCACCTCCCAAATGCCCATGGCACCGGGCATTCTTAATCCCACATCCTAATCTCACCCTTCGCTCCCGCCGTAAACACCTTGCTGGTCTCCTGTTCCGACCAAGCCACACAGTTGATAGCTCCGCCGCTCGTGTCCGCGTGGATCTTGTGGTACATCTTGCACGTCTTCCAGTCCCAGAAGCAGACGTATCCTCCGGTGTCTCCCGAAGCGACGAACTGGCCGTCGGGACTGCAGACCAGCCCGATGCCGGAGCCGGCGGTGTTGTGGCCACGCCATGACTTCTTGCGGTTTTGACGGAACTTGTCCGAGGCCGACGAGTAGGCGACGATGGAGTTGTCGGAGCATTGGTAGAGGACGTACTTGCCCGAGGGATGTTGAGTCGATTTGGTCAGGGCGAACATGTCGGGTTCGCTGGGGTGGGTGTTAGTATATGATTACTTTCTGGTAAGGAGGACGAGAGTGGGAGGAAGAAAAAAGAAGACATACCTGATAGTCTTGATCTCCACCGGAATTCCATACTCCCATACCCTCAACGAGCGATCATCCGACGTCGACATAAACCGCCTATTCTCATCCACAAACTCGAGGGTATTGATGGCGCCCAAGTGGTGATCGTACTCCTGCACCGGATCCGCTCCCGCACGACTATCATACTGCACAATCCTATTATCCGACAAACCCGCCAAGAACTCGTGTCCCTGATCGACCGACGGGTTGAACTTGATAACATGCGGCGTCTTGCCCGTGTTGAACCTGTTAACACACTGTCCCGTCTCCGTATCCCACACCTTGATCCACCTGTCGAACGAGCCCGAAAGGAACTTGGTTCCGTCCCTGTTAAACGACAAGTCGGTAATAGCCTTCGAATGGCCCGCATACGTCCGCAACAGCTCCCGATTGCGATACACATCGAAGATCTTGACCGTGCCGTCCGTGCTGCCCGACAGACCGAGATGACTCGACTTGGGGAACAACTGCAGCGCCGTGATTGGCTTGCCCGCATGATGATGCCAAGTATGCATGTGCTTCTTCGGGATAAAGTTCGTGACGCTCCCGACATCCTTGGTGAGACTGATATCCAGATCCTGCGGGACGTGCATGTACGTCCGGCCCAGATAATCGAACTCCTCGGTACCGTGGAACGTCGTCGTCTCCTCGCCCACGTCTTTCCTCCGCGCCAAGAAGTTCGTCGGCGCCTTGACCACCGTTCCGCTTTCCACCACCTCATCTCCCTCCTCCTCCTCCTCCTCTTCTTCAACAATCTCATACTCCTCATCACTCCCCAGCTCCTCCTCATTCACCTCCTCATACTCCTGCTTCTTGTATCTCGCCCACGGCCCTACGTAGGCCCCATCGCCATCCGCAACCGTCGCGCTCCCTTTCCCCTCTCTCTGTTGCCTAAGCTTCGCAGCTGCCGCCTTCTTCGCGGTGCTGCCTAGTTGTTCGCGCGCGGGACCGCCGCCGCGCTCGATGGCGCGGTGCTTGGAGCGGAAGGTGTGTTCGCTGATGTAGGTCTCGGCCGCGGT
>RAOH01000139.1:0-54473 GCA_009804965.1 Neurospora sp. FGSC 26632 | reverse complement strand
AGGGGAGGCCGTGGCCGGAGAGGACGTTGAAGACACCGGGCGGGAAGCCGGCTTTGGTGATGAGCTCGGCGGCGTAGGCGACGGCGAGCGGGGCTTTCTCGGAGGACTTGAGGACCACGGTGTTACCCGTGATCAAAGCGGCGGCGGCCTTGGCGGCGAAGAAGTAAAGGGGCCCGTTCCAGGGGATGATGCAGGYCACGACACCGAAGGGCTGGCGGAAGGTCATGGTCACATAGCCGGGCGTGTTGACGCTGGATTGGCCTTGGATATGCGGCCACGCTTCGGAGAAGTAGTCGAGCTCGTCGGCGCCCATGTCGGCGTGGACGTAGTGGCTGACGGGCACTCCCATGGAGATGGCCTCGAGGTAGGCGAGGGTCGACTTGTTCTCACGGAGCAATGCGGCGAGCTTCTTGAGGTAGGCACCGCGCTTGGTAGGGTCGAGGGTGGCCCATGCTGGCTGGGCCGCCTTTCCGGACGCGACGGCGCGGTTGGTGTCATCTTCTGTGGCCTCGGGGACCTTGCACGAGATCTCGCCGGTGGCCGGGTTGATGACGTTGAAGGTGCCCTTGTCGGATGCCTCGACGAACTGGCAGTTGGACGTTGTTAGCCTCACTTTGTCATCTGGGTGTGACAAGAGCACCTACCTCGCCGTTGATGAGCAGCCTCGGCTGGAATTCAATGCCGTTAACGTTCACTGTGGTTGACATCTTTGGATGGGGTATATGGGTATAGCTCGTAATACGACGTGAATAGATGAGTAACGGCTCGATATTGGGTTCCTGCAACGTCGAGATGGTCCTCCCGGTTGATGTCTAGAGTTTGGAACTGCCGAGGACGGGGATCTCAAGCACTTTAAAGGACAGCAGCAAGCGGGGATAACGAAGGCCGGGGAAAGCAGAGGAGGGGCAATCGGCCGCCTGACGTTGCTGTCAGTGACACTCATCCAACCAGTTCTTCATCCTTCCTGTCGAACATAGATCCTTGGCGGTTACCACAGTCCGGATTTTACGGATTTTACAGGGTCCAACTGGCAAAACTGAAGTCCGTCATCGGCCGCATCGACCGCCGAAGTCAAACGGTCCAGTCGAAGCATTCTGTCACCCTGTTGCCTCTGTTACTAACAATGTTTTAGGTCATACCGAGTACCACCGGGTTTGTTCGTCGTCCCTACCGTCGTCTTGAGTGGTGTTTTATGGTGTTTCGGCCACAAACGACTCCCTGTCAGTGATACCACCATGCCAGCAGGGAGTATGAAGGACTTTTCAACACTATCGAAACTACTACCGATTGTCCAATCATCGCTGTTTCTTCCCATTCCGGCATCTTTGATAGCAGGCAATATTACCTTGATGGCATTGTACTCCCCTGAACCTGCCCCGCTACCAAGACTCTGTGTCACCCCCTTGTTGACAAAACAAACAGTGTGCCTTTCACCTTTCTCATGGGTGAAGGTCCGGTTAAAAGTCTGGGGAGAACAAGTGGTCGAATTAGCAAAAAAAGACCTGACGATCGAGGGGAAATCCCAAGAGTTTATCACGGAGGACTTTCCCTTCTTGAGAAGCTCTGATTGAGATGCCTGACTTTAAAACCCTCCTTCAAGTGGAAGACCCCCGTCCTTACCTCATCCTCCCGGAGACTTTCCAACCTCGACGGACTGGACCCCTTCCGCACCTCCACTGATTCCCACGTGTCGACCTATACACACTACGAATACCTTACCGCATCAGGAAAATGACCAACATCACTCCTCCCTCACCTCCCTCTCCGCCAAGCCCTTCAAAGGCAACCATGAAGAGGGCGGCACCAAAAGGCACCATCGCCATCGAAGAAGCCGTCCTCGACCCCTCCGGCGTCGCCTGGATGGCCGCAACAGCCTCCCTCTTCAACCCTTCCTCTTCCTCGTCCTCCGGAGGAAACCCCCTTCAACATCTCCATGGCCACACCACCCAGCTCCTTGATATCCATGATACCCGTTTGGCGCAAATGGATGCCCATGGCGTGGAATACATGCTCCTCTCACTTACCTCCCCCGGTCCCCAAGGCCAGAGCTCCCCCCTCGCAGCTGCAAACCTCGCGCGAGAGGCAAATGATTGGCTTGCTTGGGAGGTTAGCAAGAACCCGGCTCGGTTTGGGGCGTTGGCGAGCGTGTCGATGCATGATGCGGAGGAAGCGGCGGGGGAGGTGAGGAGGGCTGTTAAAGAGCTGGGGATGTACGGGGTGATTATCAACGACTATCAAGAAGTCGCAGGAGGAGAGGGAGACAGGGGGAAGAAGTGGTACGACACCGAAGAGTACAGGCCGTTTTGGAAGGAGGTCGAAGAGCTGGAGGTGCCGGTTTATTTACATCCTCGGTATCCGCCTAATAAGGAGTTGGGGCAGGGGATGGGGACAGCCGGTGGGAAATGGGAGGGGGCAACTGGGGAGAGGGGCGAGAAAGGGGAGATGGGGTGGTGGGGAGAACGCAAGCATTTGCTCGGTGCGGCGGTGCAGTTCCATTTGGATTTGAGCAAGCATTTGTATGCGATTTGTTCGAGCGGGGTGTTTGATGAGTTCCCTGGGGTTCAGGTGGTGGTTGGACATCTTGGGGAAGGGTGAGTTTTGCGCGTTTCGTCTGTGATGCCCCGTGATAATGATGGTAATGATATGAGGTGCATCTGGTGATGAGTGACGCTGATCCGGGTTTCATCCCCCAAAAAGCATCCCCTTCAACCTCTGGCGAGCCGACCACTGGTACAACAAGCCAGTCAAGAAAGCGTCAAGACCATCGAAGCATGATTACGGCTACTACTTCAAGCATAACATCTTGATCACGACGTCAGGGTTCTTTTCGACTCCTGGACTCAAGTTCTGCATCGATGAGATCGGGGTAGAGAGGTGCTTGTTTTCTATAGGTGAGCTACCCATCGGTCAACCCTCGTTGGTGAACTGACTTTGACTGTGAAAAGACTACCCCTACGACACCATCAAGGAAGCGCAAACCTGGTGGAAAGGAGTTAGTCTCCCCGACAAAGAGAAGGAGATGGTCGCCAGAGAAAACGCCATCAGATTATTTAAACTTCCCTTGGAACTCTAGTCCAGCTATCCCTTACCACCCTCATCCCCTCCCATTACACCTCAAGAGTCAAAACCCATTATCAGCCAACAGCCTCTCAACCTGCTGATGCCTCCTTCCGGCAACCTCCCAATCATTATACCTCTTCTCTCCCCCTTCTTTACCGTCCGTCCAAGCTTCCCAAACCCCCTCATAAACACTCCCCACATTCCTCGCCGGCGCCGGCAGTTCCTCCTGCCACCCCTCCCACTTCCACTCTACCTCCTCCACCTCGTCAGTCTGGTAATCATGCACCTCGATCTTCACATCCCCCGCGCCCAAAATGATCGCTACCGATTCCGGGCTGGTCACTCTGATCTCCCCCTTTTCGCCTGTAATCGACCACACGAAGGCTGGTTCGCCAGGGAAGGGCGGGCCGCGGCGCATGCGAAGATGCAAGGCTGCGTTCCGCTGGACTGTGTCGGAAGAAGGAAGCGAGCCGGTGACGTAGACGAGGTCGGGAACGTTGGATGTGACGGTGCGGGTGATGGCGCCGGTTGAGTTCGTCAGGGGAACGAGGGGGCGTTGGATGTGGAAGTGTCCTTTCAAGCTAGTCGGCTCGAACTCTCCAAGAGCACTTTGCAACAAATCGATCACTGGTTTTGTTTTTGTTTTTGTTAGCCACATTATCATCTTGACAGGAGGGAGGGAGAAATGGGAAGAAAGGAAAAGAAAGAAAACAACTCACAATGCCCACCCCCAATACTCCAAAGATTCCCACCCACCTCCCTCTTAATAAAATACTCCGTCTTCTCTTGTACCGCCTCCCTCTCCGCCGTCAACCCACTCAGCCTCAGTTCCGAACTCAACACCTTCCCAATTTTCCCATGTGCACCCTTCAACAACTCCCCTACTACTTTTTGCACAACCGGACTAGCCCACCCTTGCGTGCCCACCACCGTCTTCAAGTTCACCCCCGTCTCCTTTGCTAGGGCAATCAACTCCTCTACTTGGGTCAAGTTACTAGCAAGTGGCCATTCACTGTAAACCCACCTTTCCTTAGAAGTAGAAGTAGTCTTCCACCCCTCCAGTAGCGGCTTGATGTTACTGTAGTGGACATCCACTCTGGTGCCGACGACTACCAGATCGACGTCCTCGGCTTTGGCTAGCTCCTCGGGGCTGCCATACGCCTTGACGATGGCGGGGTCAAAGTTGTAGTTCTTGATGGCTGCTTCGGCGGAGGAGAGGGAGGAGTTGACGAGCGCGACGATTTGGAATTTCTGTTGGCCACGAGAGGATTGGAGGTAGGGGAGGTGGGCGAGGGAGAGCCAGGACGGGGAGGAGGAGGAGAGGCCGACTAGGGCGAGGCGGATGGGTGCCATGATAAATTGTTGTGCTGGGGTTGGTTTAGATGGTAGGTACTAGAGATGGTTGGGTTGGGTTTGATATTGGTAGTCTGATGTAGTGTGTAAGGGAAGGAGAGAAGGTTGATGCGAGGATTTTGTGTTAAGAACTCCACGTTTGAGGGGATCAAGATGGGATTATGTACGTCTCGACCAAGATGTTTCGATTGTTATGGTTGGTGTTCCCCAGTTCGCGGGGTCAAGTAGGACGAGCGGCTGACTTGGTAATCCGTGATGTCGTGATATGTTGTTAACGCCGAATTGGTAAGCACTACTACGTGGTGTTGCCATGTCTCCCGCACTCCAACACACGATGCCAAGAATGGTGCCTGATTTTTGTCAAAGTTCAGCTTCCCCATTGATTCAATGATTTCTAAGCAACCTATGGGAAAAGTGCGGCCCCTTTAGGATAGCTACAGCAATGGTTCAGGATCCCAAGAAGGTTAGTTGCCATTTCCAATTGTCACACAGGAGTAAGAGGTAAAAGTGATGATGATTTTGAGAAGTTACCATCTAAGAGGTTTACTCATCTTCCCTACAACCAGCTTCTCTCTTTCCAAACAAGCCTGCCAGTAGCTCCTCCGGGGTATCAGTCAGTCAACCGCATTAAAAATCGACAACAACTTCCTACAACAATCCGTATACACCTCCTGCGTATGCATCGCCGGCTTCAGCGGATCCGGACTCTTATCCCAGCCATGCGGGACTCCGGGAATCATCCTGTGATGGACCGTCTTGTTCAGGGGCTCGGCCGCCAGCCTCTTGGCGAACGCCTCGCCCTCCTTCTGTAGCATGTCCCATTCGCACGTGTACACGAGCACGTTCTGCGGAATTGCTTCCTTGAGTTCCTCGTCGCTCGCGCGGGTAGGGGAAAGCCAAGGGTGGTCCATCTTGATATCTCCAGGGTAGAGGTAAGACCCGTCGAACAGGTTGGTCATGGTAGGAGGCAGCGTGTGTTCGGGCTTGACGCAGGTGGCACGCTTCTCGGCGCGAGAGACGCTGTAGTCGGTGACGGGGTACCAAGTCGCGATGGCACGGATCTTGTGCTCAGGGACTGGGGGCGCCTTGTTTTCGGGATCGGCCAATTCCTTCAAGTGCTCGTTGAAGCGCAGCGTGGCAGTAATGGCAATGTTGCCGCCGGCTGAGAAACCGGATGTCGCAAGTTTCATGGGGTCAATGTGCAGATCGGCCGATTGGCGGATAATGTAGAAGAGCGCATCAGCAGCATCGTCGACCGCGGTCGGGAAGGGATACTCGGGCGCGAGACGGTAGTCGACCGAGACGAAGACGGCGTCGCAGGTATCGAGCACGTAGCGAGCAAATCGGGCATCGTCGGTACCGTTGCCGATTGTGAAGCCACCGCCGTGGAAGTTGACGACTGCCGGGTATCGCTTGCCATGCTTAGAGGCATCTTGGTAGCCCTTTGGTGTGTAGAATTGGAGGGTAAAGGTGCCCTTGTATTTGGATAGAAGCGACGGGATCGTAAGGGTGAAGCTGGGGTTTGGTGGTCGAGGGCTGGCGAGGTAATGGAGGGTCATGCCGATGTATTGGCCTGACCGCAGAGCAGAAGCCTGTGCCTTGAGATACCATCGCGAAGAGGCCGGGTTGTTGACATCGTCGGCGGTTTCGGGTCTTACCCAGCTTCCCTCATCCTTCGAGGTTGTCGGCGGGATGGGGATACCCTCGACGGTGGGAATGTTGGGGACTAGCTTTGCGCCTGACATGGTGTTGGCGATTCGACCTATTAGGGGGCAGACTGTAGGGAGTAAACAATGAGATTGCGACAAAGAGTCAGCAAAGAGTTACGATGAATAATGGATATAAAGAGGAGTCAGGTGGTGATGATTTAGCTTCTGGGGAATGTCTAGAGGACAAGAGGTAGCACCAAAGGTGGGATATGGACAAAATAATAATTCAACGATTTTAATGGTTGTCGATTCTCGTGTGTCGCATTACCTCCAATTTGAGTGCCACAACAACAATCCGTCATTGTTGTGCTCCAGTTCAATCCAGGGACAGGAACAGGACTTGAACAACTAACAAGGCTGTGTGGAGTTGCGATCAGTGGGCTGGGAAGGAAAAGGGACAAGGTGAGAGAACTGAGGGGGGTTGATGTCATCGGCCATGGCATGGTGTTATCGAATACCATTGCCTGCCGCGAATGCCACGATAAGAAAAAGAACTCCACAGAAGATCGACCGCCGCCGGCAACGAATTGGAACGGAAAGAGCGACAAACCATCAACTTGAACAAAGAAGGACACCATTGTCAAACAATACTACTCCCGGCCACTTTTCTCCATTGACTCGTAAATGTGATGAGTCGTGAATATTTTGTCTTGTTTCATGTTGACATTGATGCCCTCTTCCTGCCGGCATTGGCCGCCCAACCGAGATCTTGGCGCCACATGAATGGTGACGTCATAAGAACCATGACGTCGTTTGTTCCTTCCGCGCTGGTGGCTGGCCCATTTCCGAGCCTTCAGTTTGCGCTGACGGCGGGCAGTCACAAGGACAGAAGCTGACATTGACAGGGCAAGTGCATTTTCGACATGGCTTGTTCCTAGGGAGTGGGCACATTTTCTGTAACAAATTACGGTTGGATGAAACTATGGAATGGCAGTACCGGAGAAGAATGATTGACTGGATCAACACAATGGACGATGGCGATACTTGCACTTTTTGAGGGTGTCTTCGTCTCAGTAAAAGTGTCAATGATATGTACCTGCGTATGGCAGAAGTGGATGGAGGAGCGGATGATGGACCTTGACAGCCATGTCCTTGACGATGATCACGATCCGTTACAGTACATCGATCGATAACCTGTTCGGAAACTCGGAAAAGGCCAAGAATACCGTAATTGATTTCCAGGCACAATGTCCCAAATATCACGAAAGCATGGGTCGTTTCGTCCCATTCCGCGGACATCTGAAGTCTGCTGTCATTTTAGTGGCTGTTGCCCTGAATCCCAAGCTGTAAACATCCATGCCCGCCGCTGCCCCTCTGACCAAGCAAAGCCCAGCCGGGCGACTGACCGGGGGGCAATCAAGTTCCCCAGCAAATTCCCGAACATTCGTCATCGCTTTTTTGTCTCGCTCCTTCACTTTCCTAATAAATATTCTTTACTCTATTGACTCTCCCCTGCCTTTGCTCTTCCTTTCAGTCTCCATCCCCATCTCGATCTCTAATTACTTCGATCGCAGGCTGTCCGCTTTGTACACGGCCTGATTTACTCCACCATTTTGTCTTGGGGCTGCCACACGGTTCGTAAGGTTCACCAGTCGTTGTCCCACGCAACCAACATCACCAAGTAACCAAAAACAGATACCCAACCAGATACCCAACCAGATACCCCAAATCAACACCCACCATGTCGCCAGGCAAGCTCAAGAAGCCATTGCTGGCTCTCAACCGCATCATTGGCCATGCGTCAGCCAAGAACCACATGAGCAAACCCAAGATCGGCGATATCGACCAACTCGACGACGAGCGCGCAAAGAAGAACATTCGCAAGGTCCAAGAGAAGGTCGCGAAGGAATACCAGCTCGAAGAGGAGAAGCGATTGTCGGTCCAGAGACGCAGCGATGAAGAGAAAAAGTTTCACGAAGCCGACGACCCCGAGATCGCTCGACGATACGGAACACAAGAAGAGGAAGCCCTCGCTCCCGCAAAGTCCCTTCAAGCCCTCGTCAACGACTACCAGAATATCGGCAAGGCCGTTAGCTTCCGAGCCCGCATCCACCACGTTCGCGCAATGAGCTCCAAGCTCGCATTTGTCATCTTTCGCGACCAGATCGAGACCGTCCAGGGTGTCCTGTCCGTCAGAGATGGCGTCGTCTCCGAAAACTTTGTCCGCTGGGCCGAGCACATCACCGCCGAAGGCTTCGTACACGTTGAGGGAAAGCTACAACAACCCCCTGAGGAGATCAAGGGGTGTACAGTTCACAATGTCGAGGTCTTGATTGAGAGCATGCACCTCGTCGTCCCTCTTGACGAGCATCTCCCCGTCGATGTCCACTCGATTGACCATGTCGAGATGGACAGCGAGACGCACCAGCTGGAGTCTCTGGCCTCGACAAGAGTCCGTGTCTCCAACCGCATTGCCTTCCTCCGTACACCCACCGCTCAGTCCATCTTCCGCATCAATGCCGGTATCTGCAGCATTTTCCGCCGATACCTCGAAGACAAGGGCTTCATCGAGATCCACACTCCCAAGTTGCAGCCCGCTGCTACCGAGTCGGGTGCCGAAGTCTTCAAGGTTAACTACTTTGGCAGGAATGCCTTCCTCGCACAAAGTCCCCAGCTGGCCAAGCAGATGAGCATTTCGGCCGACTTTGGCCGTGTCTTCGAAATCGGCCCCGTCTTCCGTGCTGAGGACAGCAACACCCACCGTCACTTGACCGAGTACACCGGTATGGATTTGGAGATGGCCATCGAGCAAGACTATCACGAGGCCATGCACATTATTGACGGCTTGATGAAGGAGATCTTCAAGGGTATCTACGGCAAGTACCGCAAGGAGATCGAGATCATCAAGACCCGCTTCCCACATGAGGACCTGGTCTGGCTACCAGAGACTCCCATTATCCCCTTCAAGGATGCCATCAAGCTTCTCAATGATTCCGGCTGGACCGATGACCACGGTAAACCCGCTTCCGAGACTGAGGATCTGAGCACCCGTGCCGAGATTCAGTTGGGCCAGGTCATCAAGGAGAAGTACAAGACGGATTACTACATCATCGACAAGTTCCCATCCTCTGTTCGTCCCTTCTACACTCATCTTGACCCCGAGGATGACCGCTTCACCAACTCCTTCGATATCTTCCTTCGTGGTCAGGAGATCACCACCGGTGGTCAACGTATCCATAGGCCTCACCTCCTCGAAGAGCGCATGAAGAAGGCCGGCATTGAGCCTCTCGGCATGCAAGAATATCTCCAGGGCTTCGAGTATGGTGTCCTTCCCCACGCTGGTTGCGGTATCGGTCTTGAGCGTATTGTGTTCCTCCTCCTTAACTTGGGCGACATCCGCAACGCTTCTCTCTATCCCCGCGACCCCAAGTCCCTCCCCGAACACAAGGAAATCGTTGGCCGGCTCCCCCACCCCGAAGCCGACACCATCAAGTACTCCTACGACTATGACCACGGCGAAACTGGTCTCGAGCTTCCTCCCGTCGAGAAGCTCATTGTCAACTACGGCGATGCCACCAACACCTCCTGGCTCGACGACCGCTACCACGTCTGGCGCCACGAGCAGACCGGTGCTGCCATTGGTTACGCTGAGGATAACGGTTACGCCCTTGTCATGGGCAACCCCCTCTGCGACCCTCGCCAATACCAGCTCGTCATCCGCGCCTTCCTCCAAGACATGCGCCACCGCAAGGACCTGCGTCCTCTTTGGCTCTTGGTCGGTCCCGAAGTCGAGGACATTCTCGGCTCCAAGCTCGGCTGGCGTTCGCTCTCTTGCGTCGCCGAAGAGCGTGTGTCTGTCGACTCAGCCAAGAAGGTCGCGAAGAAGGAGCGTCAAGCCGAAGAAGCGGGTGTCTCCATCCACGAGGTACCCATCGGCGAGCCCGTGCCCGAACACATCCGCGAAAAGTGCGACAAGCGCATCCAGGACTGGAAGGACAACCGCAAGGGCAAGAAGCAGGTGCACATCACCGAAGTCCGTCCGTGGGTCGACATGGAACACCGTCGCTACCTTTGGGCCGAGGACAAGGATGGTGAGATTGCCGCCATGTGCGTTCTCGCCCGTCTTTCTCCGGCGAACGGATACCAGATCAAGTTCGCCCTCGACTTCCCCGGTTCTCCCAACGGAACCATCGAGGCTCTTATCTCCGCCGCCATCCAGATGTTGGCCAAGGCCGGTGTCAGGAATGTGACGTTCGGTGCCGGTGCGCTGCCGGAGATGGTTACCGGCGGTCATCTTAATGGCATGAGGGCAAAGATACTGAGCCATACGTACAAGACTATTTGTCAGCAGTTGAAGTTGGTGAACAAGTCCGAGTTCCGCGAGAAGTTTGGCGCGACAAATGATCTCGTGTACATCTGCTATCCCTTCATGGGTCTGGGCGTCTCGGGCGTGAGGACACTTATCAAGTTCTTCGAGGATGAGATGTAAAAAGGTCGGGAAGCGGGTTTTGTTTCATGGGTTATGATTTTGATGGTTATTGCGATGGTTATGACGACGGAGCATTTATGATGGCATGCACAGTTATGTTTTTTTCCCTTTGGTGTTTTCTGTTCAGTTTTGATACACGATACGATACCCTTTGGTTTGTATACCATATTCAGTTACCAGCACTCAAAGTAATTATAGATTAGTAGGTGGTAGTGGAAAAATTCATCTCTATTACATGGCTCGTATCTTCCTGATTTGCTCGTTCGCTTCTTGTATCGGCGTAATCCTCTTCCCTCAACTATAATCCCAAATGTGCAGCTTCCTCTGCTTTTTCCTGTCAATCATGGAGGCCTTGCAGATTCCACCCATGTCTCAAACTCGAAAGCTGACCGGTGCACACAGGCAGGTTGTCATCTAAGACCTCGATCATAGCAGCTTCCGTTATGACATGCGAATGTCTGACATCCAAACGACTGGTTCCTGTCAAAAGTGCATACCTCCAATTACATTGTCCATCTGCCATCGAATACATCGAGTATTCTAGTCAGGGGTACACAAACATGAAACATCTCAACCCACGATACACTTATACACTCGAGCAAACCAAACGGTTGCACAAGGGAATAAACCCCCTTTTTATATTGTTGGGAAACGACTCCATACCTCATCTCACTATATTCATGCATTTCATAAGAGTACCCGTTTAGGGTTCGCTTAATCCCTGAAACAACGGTAGATGACCCCGGTTGGGCGGGTGTTAGCGAGATTGGCGAGATTCGATGCAGATGTCGATCATCTCATTCTATTCCACCATTCGACCTCACAAAGAGCATGATGAAATAAAAAGGGGAAGTTCCCCTATTGAAGATGAAATGATTTTTTTCTCCTTTCGTTCTGTTTCTGCTTTTGTTTCTTGGAAGTGAGACAAATTGTTTCTGTTGCTTCGAGAACAATAGACAATAGAGGTGAAGTTTGGGGTCCGGTCGGTTACCTCGAGTGAGTTTCAGTCACCTCAGGTGAACTAGGTGAAGCAACACTGGATTTCGATAAAAGGAGCAAGGTATTTATTCTTCCGGATCGGAATGGGTTGGAGAGGTTCAGAGCTAACCTCCAGACAGGTTCATTCGAGGGGTTCTTAAGGATCGTCACCTCACCTCAACTCACCACAGTCTCTCTTTCACCAACTTGTTCAACTTACCAAATCACTCATTCATCACCAACCGAAGTCACTCCTTTTACCGACCAATCATCAAAAATGCTGTCCCCCGTCAAACCCCTCCTCGCGGCCCTCGCCCTCTCCTCCACCACCACCGTCCCCGCCGTCGCCGCCGCCCCCCTCTTCGACTCCGTCACCACCTTCCTCACCCACCTCACCAAACCCCTCCCCGCCCAACATCTGGACCTTTCAACCCCCGGCTCCGACCCCACGGGTCTCAACACCTTATCAACCCTTTCTTCGTCTGCCAAAGCGGCCCTCCAGAAGAACCAAGCCTACTTGCTTCTCATCAACGCCACGCCCTTCACTCTGCGCAAGACGGGCGGGCATTCTTACCAGATGCCTGTTTGGGAGAACAGTTTTCCGGATGTTGTGCAACCGGGAAGCAGCGTACGAGTAAAAATTGAGGCGAAGACGCATAAGGATGATGCGGCCGAGATGAGCTATGTTGTTGATGAACTAAAAGGGGAGGTGGAGTTCCAGTACCGCGGACGGGACGGGCCGGTGTTGCAGGTGGAGTGGAAGAGTTTGGCGGCTGTGAATAATCCCGTCGGATCAGTCAGGAGGTTGGGCTGGCATCAGGGGAATAACATGCCTTTTGTCCTTTCTGCTGCGCCGTCGGCTATGAGCCAAGTTTCTGGATTCGATCCCGCTCAAGAGCTGATGGCGAGCCCTGGCCTGCCGACGACAGGGTGGATGAAGCAGGCGTATGGGCGGATGCATTGTTTGAAGCTGAGAGAAATCAGTCTTCCTGGAACACATAACAGCGGCATGTCGCTGCTCACGGGCGGTACGCCCCTAGTTAAAGCCAGACCCGAGTCGGTGCAGTGTCATTCTAGTCAGATGACGGTTGGCAAGCAGTTGGAGGCGGGAGCGAGGTGGTTTGATGTCCGCCCTGTGATTGCGGGCGGGAAGTGGGCGACGGGGCATTATACCTTTTTCGACGGCATCAAGCTGCCCTCGGGACTGGATAAGGTTCCTGGCTTGGGCGATTTGGCGAAGGAGATTGGAAAGCTGGGTGGGGGAGACAAGGAAAAGGTCTTGGATGGGTGGCAGGGAGGGAACGGGCAGTTGGTGGCGGATATCGTGAGGGAGGTGAATGAGTTTACGGAGAAGAACCCGGGAGAACTGGTGGTGATTAATTTGAGTCATGGCCTCAACACCGATACCTTCTCCGGAAACCCCCAGGCCCATCTTACCCAGCAGGAGTGGAAGAACCTGATGACCCAGCTACTAGCTGTCAAGAACCGGGCCACGCACCTCACCATGCCCAACGCCGACCTCACCTACCTTAAACTCTCCGACCTGCTCCCGCCTTCCGACCCGTCAAAGCCCAATGATCCCTCTCGCGCTGCGACGGTCCTCTTTGTTGTCGACGACATCACCTCGGACAACAAACGCGTCGATATCTCCAAGTTTACCAACCAGGGCTTCTTCTTCCGCGGCCAACTCGCCATCTTCGACTCCTACGCCAACACCAACAACCTGAACAACATGATCACCGACCAGTTCTCCAAGCTGCAGACGCATCGGACCAAGGGGGATGATGCCATGTTTTTGTTGTCTTGGACACTGACGCAGCCCGTCGAGACCATGATTACCGGTAGTATCGTCAAGTATGGTGTAGATGCCAACAGGGCGTTGGGTGAGAAACTGTGGGCACAGGGCGAGATGAATGGGCAGAGGTATCCGAATGTGGTGAGTGTTGACGCTTTTGATGCCGATGGAGAGGTGGCCGGCTTGGTGGCGGGCATTAATTGGTGGTTGGCCGGGGAGTGCCCTGCTTTGTAATGAAAAGTGGGAGGAGCATCAGTTTGGTGACGCGAGCAAGGAAGATACGAGATATGTAATGGAGATGAGTTTATTTTTCAATGCACATACATTCACCAGTATTGTTTTTACACGTAAAACTCGGTACACCGTTGTCCTATTCCGTGCTCATTGCTCCTTCCTGGTAGTTCTTTCCTGCATGGTGCACGATGCAAGTCAGCGGCAGGCAAGATATTGGTCCTGGAAAGATCCCTTGTGCGCACTTCTCTTCTTCCTACTTTCTTCCAACCATTCTGACAATTTCACCACAATTACAACACATTTCTGAACCAATTTCACCACGGCAAGTGCACACGCATTTATTTTGTCAAGATTTAACTGAGATGGTATTTGGTTTATCACGTTCCTCAATACTTGTGCGATCTACTATCTGTCTCGTTTAGTTTCTTCAATTGGGTTGTCAACTCCCTTTCCAACTCCCAAACGGGGTTTTCCTCCCATTGATGATAATGCCCGGCAACGCCAGCCTCCAAATGATCAATAACGGCTGTCGCTTGAGATCGTTGTTCCCCATCCTTTTCCGCTTCCTCTTCTACGTTCGAGTCCTGCTTTATTACCTTTCCCTTGGCCTTGGTCACAAGAGACTGCAGCTTGGGAGTTGTGAAACTAGGTACCTACCAACTCTTGGTGGACTGTCGCCTCTTCATGGTGTTTCTTCTTCGGCTTTTCTTCGTGTGCCTCCCGTCCTCAACCTTCTTGCCTTGCACGTTGCAGATCATGTCTTTCCAAGGCGAACCTCCTGAGGCCTGAGTTCATGGCCGATTCGTCCGAGATAGCAGTCGCGCCGCTTGACGAGTGCCTTCGTTTTGCGTTCCATCAGCAGGGAAAGCAAAAGGTAAAGACAGCAGCGCTCCCGCGGCGGTGGCGGGACATGGACGATATTCTCCTCGTCGAGCTCTTCTCGGTCCTGGGTCCCGCGAGGGCCATGGTGCGGCGGTTGCAGTTGCTGTGGATGCTGCCACGCCGGCTGTTCGTAATATCCCATGGGAGGGGGGGAGGGCCGCAGTGGTAATGGTATGCTGGTAGGGCAAGGGCATGCTACAAGGCGTCCCGAGGCCCCAAATTCCGCGTGAGCGGAGAACCAGACCCGTAGATTTGAAGTCGCCGGTATCGAGACTAAAATGGTTGCAAGAGTACTATATAAGCCGGTATGAGAGAAAGCCCGTGATGTCAGGATGGGCAATCTTAGGACACTCGGATCATCACCATGGTTCCTCGGGTGTCGGGACAATACGCCTCCAGGCAGTGAATTTATGATAATCTTTTTATATAAGAGTCATGCACAGAAATAGGAGAAAGAAGTAGGACAATGTGGTTCGGCAAAGTTGGTCACAGAGGACATGATGTCAATGAGAGCGAAAGGTCGGGTTGTAGCTGAAATGGTTTCGATGTTATTCTACCACCAGCAATGGCCAGTGACTCTCTCTAACCCCTGCCTTCTAGGCAATTACCATCTTGATTCCTTGCCTGTAAATTGATCTATGCACCATCCTTTTCCTGTCCGAACGCCTCGCTAAACTGCAAATGATCCCAATCCCGCTTTCAATTCCAGATTCCACCTCTACCAACCCCCAAAGATGTTACCGCCGTGACTCCTTGAAAGAAAACCACCGGCATACGAGAAAGGAGGGAAAGTGTACTGAAAATCGGAAATTGTCAGACACTGAGGCAAGCACCGCCCGACCAAACTAGCCGACAGCAAGAATCGGCTTTTCCAGTCGGATACTTGATGTTCATGACCTTATGATCGGTCGGGTTGGTAATCTCAACGTTGACACCGCTGCCCAAGGCATGCGGGCACGTGGCCTGGTTGGCACCAGGAGCCAAGGTGCACTTCTCGTCATAACCCTTGTGGCACAAGGAATCGTTGATATTCCAAAGCTGGTAGTTCTTGCCGACCCAGGTGTTGCGACTGAGGCAAGACGAGAGGAAGTTCATGGAGTTTGCGCCCTGAAGGGGAAGCTTTCCGGAACCGTCCGTGATCAAAGACTTGCAGTTGTCGGCGGGGATGTACTCGTAGTCAAGCTTGCCCATGGCGCCTCCGGCGATGGCGGTGCCAGGGGCCGCGGGATTGCCAGTGGCGAGGTAGTTCCACGCGTCGTAGGAGATATCGTGGGCACCGCCGGAGTGGTCGATGCGGAGAAGAGTGACGGTGCGACCGTTCGTGGTGTTGGTGAACTTGACACAAATGTTGTCGCAATCTACTTCCTCCTTCCAGTACGCGACGCGGTTGGTGTTGATATTGCAACCAAGCACACCGATGGAGGACGAGAAGAAAGGGTGAGGGGTGACATCGTAGAGGCTACCGGAGCCGGAGGCCTGACTCTTGTCGACGTTGACTTGAGCACTGGGAGTGCTGATGGGGGAGTGAGGATCAAGAGAAGAGGGTGATGCCTTGATGATGGAGGTTGAAAGCTCCTGGGCGAAGCCAAAAGCAGCCAAGAAGGCCACGAAAAGAAGGATCGCCTTGTGAAACATCTTGCCGATGTTGGAGATGTCTAGTGTCGACTGAAAGGTAGTTCGAGAGAAGATTAGGGGCTGAGGTTGCGGGATAAGACTTGGAGGCTTGTCCTTCGCTGTTGAAGATCTTGGAGGTTGATCTTCAAGGGGGATGGTGATGAGGAGTAGAAGAAGAAGAGGAAGGCTGGGGAGGGGTGGTTTTTATATCTAGAGGAGGAGGACGTATTGGAATATCCAGATCTACCCAATACCACATTGCAAGTGAAGGGTTGAGGATAGTTGAGATGAGAATGTTGAGTGAATGGGCTTGGATACGGTCAGAAGTCTTCATCCCACACTGTGAAGCTTCAACAAACCACAGTCTGGACGCTTCGGATGAGGAAGTCCATCGGTGAGAGACATCAGTTGATGACACACCGCATCCATTCTGAACAGAAAGGATCCGAAGGTTGAGATGAGGAGAAAGCTCTAGGTGAAGGGCTTACCTCTACCTCCAGGCAGCCCTGGGGCGTTTACCACTGGCACGGCAAAGACTTCACCCAAAACAGCATGCCTGTGTTCTAGCGACGAAACATGCTAGTCTAAAATACTTCTAGGATATTGTGCTCGTCTTATATCTCTTTCCTTGGGAGGCAAGTGGGGGGTTTTGCTAGATGACAACCACTATGCCCGTCGTTTGGCCCGACAGCCCTGCAGTTTGACAAGCGATTGAGGCTCCGGTTTCGTATTCATCCTCACTCTCCAGGGGGCTCCTGCGCAGTGACAGTATTGATATCTGTCATCGTAGACACACGCATTTGCTGTGAGTCTGATCTTCAAAAATACAGATTAAGGAGGAACTAGATGTTGTGGACAAGATGGTGACATGTGGTATTGTTATTCCTCAGTTAAGTACCTTTTAGTCCTATGCCAGATTTCGATGCGCGACAGCACCAGCCATCTCAGATGTTTGACACTCAAGCGTTGGTTTTACCTACTCCAATGCTCCCGTCCAGATTGCTTTTGAGCAGATGCGATGTTGACAGACGTGGAGATTGCAAGCGCATACATGTCCCTCATTTTAAAACGGAAGCAAGCGAGAAGGAAGTCACGATTCCACAATGACTGTCGTCAAATTCACGGCAAAAACGGAAGGCACGATGCAAAACCTGTTTTGATGACGTTGTATTGGAGTGATTTTGTGGCATCTAACTTCCAGCTGATCAAAATCCGTCATTCCATCCCCCTGTATGTATCACTCGCAGACACTGACCCAAAAGTCGTGAACTGCACCAAAAATCCCATCTGATTACTGTGAATCGATTCGTTGAAGATGCTCCCATTCACCTGAAAGACGTTTCCTACAGCTTCAAACGCAGTCTCTTCAGTGAAGGGGCATGTTGATGGCCGGCAGAATTCATCTCACAACGGCAAAAACGGCTGGAGTCGTCACAAGTCCGGAACAGAGCAGGTTCCGTGCCAGTGAATGGTCTTTTCCATGGCTGGGATTCTCCACAGAATATAGGCAACACACTTACGTGGTACCTGGGCAGAAAACCTTCCCGTCTGAAGCTATGGACGGGAAATCGTGCGCATTTTATACTTTCGTCAGAGCAACCTGACTCGCATGACCACCTGGCCGTCTGACCTCGATAGCCTGCCGTCTTGGCAAGCGGTTGGAGTTGCAGTTCTCCCTTCACTTCCAAGTTGACCCCCTTTACCCTTTTTGTGGGAAGGTTGAGTCATCCAAACAGAAGAATCCTGACTCTGCGTCTTTGCAAAGCACAACCAATCTCTCATCGTAGCCGTACTTCCTTGAGGTATAACTTCCAAACAGACAACGCGTGTTCGGCGTCATGAGAAAGCGATGGCGTGGCACTGTTGAGGAGTGACGGCGGACGTCAACCTCGGAGTCACCAGCCCTTGTACTGTGCGAGAGTTTCCGTCTTCGCTTCTCGTTTGGAAAAGAGTTAAAGGGGTCCACCGCCCAGCTCTGGTCCGTTCGTCTTCCATTCATTCACATGTATCTTCAGGATGAGAAGCCAGTGAATGGACCTCGAGGTCCTTGTGGCTTTTGGGTGGACCCCCATTGCCCATGGAAGAGATGGTCTCTCGATATTCCTCCTCCTCCACTAGATATAAAATCCCCCATTTCACCAGCACTTCTTCCTGTTTCGGTTTCCTCTCCATAGACCACCCGGAAGCAGAATACCCTACTCTGCTTTCTTCCCACACTGGCAACAAGCGGTCACAATCACTCTCCGGAGGTCAACCAACTTCAAGAACCGACAAGACGGTGTCCTTCAAGTCTACTCTTCTCGCCCTTGCCGCCACCGGTATCCAACTCGTTTCTGCCATCAAGATTCCTGGCAACGGCACCACCCCCCACGACCAATACTCTTCTTCTGTCGGCGTCCTCGGCTGTAAGATTGACATCAACAGGGTCGCTTACTGGCCCAGCTCCGTGGACTGCGACCAGATCTGCGTGGAGGTGACTGCTCACGGCCGCTCAGTCACCCTGCTGAAGATTGATCACTCCGGTGGCGCCTATGATATTTCCTTCGACGCATGGAACTATCTTAAGACCGGCTTTCCCGCGGTCAAGGGTCACATTGAGCCCAGTGGTGGCTTCGAGGCCGATTACAACTTCGTGCCGGCCGAGAACTGCCGCCACTTGATCCACAGAACAAGGGGAGATGAAACAAAGTCAAGCTTCGAGAACCTGAAAGGAAAACGTGCTTGGTGGGGGTTATCTTCGCAAGAAACAAAGGTCAGTGGCTTGTGGCTTGCGTGGCCACATGTCGAGTCAGATAGTTTGATATGGCTGAATCATACTGGAAAGCAGTTCTGTGATATTTTAAGATCCACCAAGTTCTCGATCCCAGATATCCCCAGGTATCCCCGCGCATGCTGGCCAGTTCGGAGTGGGGTTTAATAATGAACCTTCTATGCCGATGCAGAGACAGGCAGATCCGGCACCCGGACATCGGAAGTGGTCCGAACCCAGATCGGTGACACCTCGGGCTCGTGCCCAAACGTTGTGTCCGAGCGTCGCCTGCCGCTCCTATCCCGTTCATGCCGCTTTGTGTGCACCATTGTCCTCTTCTATCCCAGCCGACGTCTTTGTATCGGCCCGGAAGGCGGCAAAGAGTGTTTCCCGTTGTCCGGAATAAGCAAACTGGATCTTCCTTTGCCCGCAAAACCCGGTGCGGAGGTCATCCTTTGAGACCCACATAAAGTCCTGGTGTTCCATCGGATCGAGAACGACGTGGGGGTGTTCCTGAAGACCACGTGGATCTTCTACACACACAAGGAACGTGAGCTTCCGATATCGCCCTTCGTCTGATGCTCCTTCAAACTCGAGCTGATCGAGAAGTTCTATGACATCTTTGAGGACAAGGCCTGTCTCTTCGAGGAGTTCACGTGCTAGGGCGTGAGAGAGCGTCTCGTCTGCGAAATCAACTCCGCCGCCTGGAGTCTCCCAGAGGTTGGGAAAACCATCAGTAGCCGCGCGCTGAATGAGGAGGATGTGGTACCGATGGAGGACTACGGCGCTGACAATCACGCCCTTGAGTGTGGGGTTGGTCATGAGGTACGTCTCAAGCGAGACGCCGAACTGGTGGAGATTCATGGCGAGGTTTGTGAGTCCGCGGACGGTTTTGAGGAGATGAGTGTTGATTGGAGTAGGGGTTATGGGTTGCCGAATTACTTGGCGCTAAAACGCAACAAAGAAGACGGGATACCGCTGAGCTGAGTTAAGAAAAGGTTTTGGCGTCAAAGTGACTGTTGGTTCTTTCCTGGATTTTCGCAGCTTTTGAGTTTGGCTGCAGCCTTCCGAGATATCTTTAACACAAGAATATCTTGAGAAAACGCAGATAAGCAATCGCGGTTGCCTGGACGCCACGTGTCTTTTCGGAGATGTTTTCACTTTCGGGTCCAATAGCAATAGTGGAGTTCTAGCCCCGTTGGCAAGAGACAAATTTCTGAGAGGGCAATCCATCAAAGGAGATAACTCCCACAAAACCAAAGTCGCAAGTTGAAAGAATCCTTTGTTCTCGTCGAGTGTCCGAGGAGTCTTGAGATGGATGTCAGGGGTACACCGAATGGCCCGCCGTCGCACGTGCTGAAAGGGTCCTTTTTCTGCCCCACCTTTTCAGGGGCTTTAGCGCTCGTGGTTGGCCACTGACCCCACCACTCAGCGGTCCCTGTGACGTGGCGTCCACTGTTTTGTTTGCTGTCACCGACAAACCATCGAGACTCCATTTCCATCATGACCTTGTCCTTGTCCCTGTCGTCCATCTCCCGCTCAGCCCTATCCGTTCTCCATGATCCCAAGTCCATCATGGCGACAGACTCCAGCACCCAGACCGAGACGCTGCCCGAAATCGACGAGGATGACTTCGTCATCATCACCCACCAAGAAGCCAACGCATTGCGTCGCCCGCGCTTCCTGAACGACATCAGCGATTACATCGACAGCATCGCCGAGGAGCTATGGCCCATCAACAAGAAGATCCACGACAAACCTGAGCTTGGATATGGCGAGGTTATCGCCCATTACACGCTGACGGCGTACATGAAGACACAACCAGGATGGACGGTGACACGTTCGGCGTACGGCATGAAGACGGCCTGGGTTGCTGTTTACGACATCGGTAGACGGGGACCCTGCGTTTCGTTCAACGTTGAGATGGGTATGTCCACTTCCCCTTTCCCTCCCGCCCATGCCATCCTATGTCGTGATCCATCTCAGCACGTGCCGGGCCGCAGCAGGCATCACCCCAACAGATATCATCTTCCCACCACACGTTCCAGACCACCAGAGTAACTGACGCAATCCCCCAACCCAGACGCCCTCCCCGCCATCGGCCACGCCTGCGGCCACAACCTGATCGCAACCGCCTCCCTCGCAGGCGCCCTCGCCACCGCCCATCTCCTCTCCCTCTACTCCCTCCCCGGCCGCGTCGTCCTCTTCGGCACGCCCGCCGAAGAAGGCGGAGGCGGTAAAATCCGTCTGCTCGCCGCGGGGGCCTACAAAGACCACGGCGTCGACATCAGTCTCATCTCTCATCCGGGCACGATTGACGATTGCGCCCTCACGCACACGACCGCGTACATCAGGATGAAGGTGGAATACTTCGGTCGGGAAGCGCACGCCGCGGCGGAGCCGTGGATGGGTGTCAATGCGCTGGATGCGTTGATCACGGCGTATAATGGGATTAGTGTGTTGAGGCAGCAGACTATGCCGTCTGATGTTATTCAGGGACATATCACTGATGGCGGGGCGAGGCCGAACATTATACACGCGTATGCGGCGGGGGTCTTTGTGGTTAGGGCGGCGACGCAGAGGCGGTTGGAGGAGCTGCTGGTGAAGGTGATGGGATGTTTTGATGCGGGCGCGATGGCGACGGGGGCGAAGGTCAAGGTGACGCGGTTGATGGCTTACAAGGATCATGTGCCTAACCGGTTGTTGGGGAGGAGTTATGTGCGGTACTTTAATCCTTTGGTTCCTGAAGAGGGGGATGGAGGGAGGGATGGAGATGGGAATGAGGTGGGCGGTCCGAAGAAGATTCCGGAGGATCAGGATGTGGATGAGATGAGGGGGCAGAGTGGTGCTAGTTCGGATCAGGGCGATATTGCTCACGCAATGCCGAGTATCATGCCCGGATTCGAGATACCGCCGGGACCAGGAGGGGCGGGGCCGCACAATCCGGGGTTTGCGGAGAGTGCGGGGACGAGGCTGGCGTTCGAGAGGAGTTTGAGAGTTGCAAAGGCGTTGGCGGGCACGGCGGTGGATGTGTTGACTGTTGATGGACTGTTAGAAGAAGTCAGAAAGGAGTGGAGGCGGTCGATGAACGGGGGCAAGTGAAGAAGACCACGATGGAACGGTTAACGACGTTATGACATTATGACAGCGGTGCAGATTGGATATAGGTTGGATATAAGGTGACACGGTAACGGGCTGGCCCCATCTTCCTCGAAAAATCAACATCTCTTACCCCTTTCCCTCCCCATTTCCATCCTCTACTGATAAGTAACCTGCATCCCCCCCGGCAGCTCCGAGACCCACCCTTCCGTCTCCTCCTTCACCGTCTGCTTCTTGAAACAAGCCAACGCCTGCTCCGGCGTCTGCGTCTTGAGCTTTGAGCACCGATCACCGCTGCACCGCGCATCCAGCGCCTTCTGTAGCGCCTCTCCCTTCCACCCAAACACGTAGTCGCCGTGCTGACCGTACCCGGTCCCGTCGCCCATCGAGTACACAAGCGGTTGTCCCTTGTCGGGCCAGATGGCCTTGTCGTTGAACTGCCGAGTGTCCCACATGACTTCGTACATGAGTTGCGGGAGGCGGACGGGGTGACTGGCGGGGCAGGGGCCGGTGGACTCGAAGGTGCCGGTGGAGGGGTAGGCGACGTGCGATTTGTGGTCGGGGGAGTCGACGTTTTTGCCGTCCCAGCAGCTGATTTCCTGTTAGTTGGTGCAAGAGGACTGGAGGGAGCGCAAGGAGGGCTGGACTTACGTAGGGAAGGTGATAGTCGTGCGAATCCCACCCGGACACATCTTGTTAGGGAAAGTGACGGTGTCATCGCCCGTGCAGGGCGCACCGCCAAAGGGACTCTGATCAATGTTGTGCTCACATCGATGGCAGATTTGCTTTTGCATACCGCGATTAGAGCGGAGCATGGCGTCGCCTACCAGCATGCGGAAGCCCTGATATCTTGTCTATCAATGTCTTTCCCCTCCTCATCCATCCCCATTTCTCATCTACCTATCACCGGGATACATATATGTAGGGTAAGGTAAGAACTCACAGGCTTAAAAGCAGTAACCTTCGTCTTCCCATCATACGGCGGGATATAATAAACCGTAATGCCCCCCTTGCCCTTCAGTCCCAGGTTCACCATCTGCGGCACCCGCTTGTAGCTCCCGTTCTTGGCCCGGAAGTACAAGTTGGCCGTCCAGTAGTTGGAAAAGTCCTCGGCAAAGGAGCAGGTGGTGCAAGTCGACTTGGCGGACGGGTCGTAGTCGCCGGGCGTCATGGTGGCGTTGAAGGAGTTGCCGCCGACGATCTGGTGCATGTGCGTGGACGGGAGCATACCCGGGTTGACGAGCGGGTCGAGACGCTCGATGGAGAGTTGGCTGCACTGAAAGCGCATCATGGCTGCTGTGGCGTATTGGGCTAGGACTGTCGTCTCCTGGAAAGAGAGGAGGAGGGAGGCCGTGAGGGCTTGTGCTAGGTGGGGGAGTTTCATGGTGATATCAGGCTTGGCTATGTCAATGAGCACGCGTGTGTTCGGAGAAGAAAGGCCTGTGGAGGAGTTACCGGAATCTAGTGGCTTGCAGTTCAAAGAGCCAAGGAGAAGACAAGAGCGAGAGAGACCGTTTCAAGCAGATGTCATGAAGGACAACCAGACCCTTATACTCATGTTCCTCTTTGCCGCCCGCCCGCCCGCCTGGGCTCATGAGCCATCGATCCTGATATGCCGTGGTCAGTCAACGTAAAGGCGCGCGCGGCATGAAGTCTCATCGACAAACTGCAACCTCATATGAATCTTGCTTCGAGCCAAGATGTGCGTTATGTTGCCATTGGTTGATGCCGCTTGCCGAGCTCCGGCCAGAGGGAGATCCAGTACCGCCGTGGTAAACTGCCGCATATTGGCCGGCTTGGTGGTTAAATCCGGGGTAAAAGCTTATTGGCGAGAAGGGGGGTGTATGCCTTGAATGAGAGGTAGAGGTGCAATATAGGGAGATGAAGAGTTGCACCTTGACCCCTCTCCTAATCATTTCCGATTATAAAAGACTATATGCAAGTTGAGAATGGTGGTTGTGGTTTGCCATGAAATCGTTGCAAGTGTCGTTGATGATAGGAGCGGCACCAATGCCGTTGCCACATGGTGTTCGGTTTCTTGCCGGGTGAAGTATCACAGAGTCAGAAGACCGGGTAGAGTTACAGTTATTCTCGATTGGGAAACTGCTGAGATGTGCAAGTCAGAACCTCTTCACATCTTACGTGCGTCGCTCGGTTCTTAACAACGGCAAACCTCTTTCAGAGCTAATTAGGGGTGACCCGAATAGTCATGCCCAGGTTCACGGACAAAGTGGACAATCGAAAAGAGGAAGGTGAAGAGCAAAGGATGATATTATCCATATTGGCATGCCATACGGGGACAAAGTTCCAGCCTCGAGACTGCCAAGCACACTTTCCATATCATCATCGGCAACCGAATGGAAGGCCTTTTGACCCGGCTACGAGACCGGCATCTGCAAGAGGCTCGCCTGATTGCCGTAGACATGACTTGGTGATCCGAATCATGAGCGTTGCTCTAGGCGAATCCTGGTGACGCCTGTCCCTTATCTCTCATCTAGCAAACATCAGCAGGGAGAATTTCGGCGATCAAGAAGGAAAAGTTTGGATTGGAGATGCAACGCTCCGCAGCCTTATGCGAGTACCATGGCGCACAGTCAGTCGACAAGACACCGTCTGGAGATGTTCTTCGACAAATCTGGATGGCGCTTGCTTGGCCAGGGTCGGTAAAAGTCCTCTTTCCATCACTCAAACGTATTGGTGTCCGGTGTTTTGGTGATGTTTGGAGTGAAAACCCAACCCATCGTCCAGTGATCCTTCGTTCACCGTCCTTTTCAGTGGCCGACCCTTGCCTTATAGGGCGCTGGCGCTGACGCCAAGACATGACTGACCGGACGTGTCGTTTGCAACTTGCCGATTGTCTCAAGACACTCTCCTCCCTGGGACGCAGTCTTCTTACTCAGGGAACCTTCCAATATGGGAATAAACCAACTTTGACAAGAAATCAGTGAAAAGAGTACAAAATAAGTCCCTGATAAGGACAGCCCCATCCCATCTTCAAGCCCCCAACACTCGCGCTTACCCAAGACAGACGCCGCGTTTAGCGCACACCATACGCCATGGTTGAGGAGAGACACAGGCCCACTCCGACTGGCCATTTTTAGAACTGAGTTCTGACGCCTTGCTGTAGCCTAGCATCTGAAACCCTGCTAGAAATAGGGCTTGGTTAGTGGTTGGAAAAGTGGTTGATGGGGATTGGTCGGTTTTTCTTTTGCTGTGCTCTCCTCCTTTTTCTGACTTTCTGTGAGTGAAGCATTTTTGGGTATCAGAAAGAGAGCATCTGAGAGAATGGCAAGACTGAGATATCTAGAGGCACAGAGACGAGTTGTGATGGGGAATACCTAATCGGGCCGCACTGGTTCTCGAATTTTCGGCATCACCTCCACTCATGGCACCGAGATACGAGTTCCTGGGTCACACCACTCTTCGGTACATATACGACCCGGCAATCACAATCATGACTCCATCATGGCTCCATTCCATATATTCCTTATCAACGGAGGCAACTCGGTCTCATCGGTTTCGCATGCACTCCTAGACTATCGCTTCGGAATTCGGGTGCCTACGCTTCGCGGAAATTAAAAACCAAGATGCTTCAAGGCCAGAGGCTGAGCAGCGGCTGCGTCAACGGGACCGGGGGATCGCTGACAGACAGGGGCAAGCAAACCTGAAGGCTTGGGGCCGTCGTGGGGCGGCTACAGGGGATCATCGTCAAGCCGTCCAGTGATTTGTTGCCGTTGTTAGCGTTATCTGCAGGGTGCCAGCTTAGGTGCAGTGCCACCTCACCCATCACCACCACAGCACCACCACGCCGGGCCCGCCGCCATGGGTTGGGATTTGTGGCAGCCTTGACGTTATGGATCCGTGGTTTATTGGTATATCTCGCCATGGTCGCAGTCGGTAGTGCTGTTTTGCTTTGCCTTCTTCTGACAGCCGGTACCAGACATCACCGTTGAAGGAAAATGGCGACGACAACAATGACCATGACCACCACCACCACCACCACAACACAAACCATCCTCCTACCGCCAACACCACCCCAGACACCACCACTGGAGGCCAGGAAACTATCAACCCTCACCCTCCTCTCCCCCGCCCTGCCCATCCCGGTCTCCCCCTCCACCACCTTCGCCTTCGAAAAAGCCCCTCCTCCATCACAGCCATCACAATCTCTTCTCGCCGCCTCATCCCGCCTCTCCGCCCTAGGATGGAAATCCCGTCCGCGCCAAGGACCGCAAGGGGACTGTCGCGTCCTTCAGAAACCAAATCGCTCGCTGGCAATCCCCACACTACTTCCGGGGGGTTTGCCGGCGGTTGTCGTTCATGGACCAAAGTGCGAATGCAAGTTGAGGGAAGAGAAGACGGAAAAGGCGGGCGATGATGAACTAGTGGCGAGGGTGATTGCCGTGGCACAGGGGAGGGTGGTAAAAGACCGGGTTGAGGAGCAGAGGAGGATCAAGGAAAAGAGGGAGAGAAGTAGTGGTGAAAGAAGGAAGAAGAAGGGAGTGTTTGGATGGAAGGAGGTGACGAGGTTCTTTGGCAACTCTGCTCTTTGCCTCTCCGAGTCCGAGTCCGATTCCGAACCGGCACCAGGAGCAATCACCGACCACCACAAAATCACCGATCTCTGCTTGGCTTGTTCCAACCTCGACATGGACAAAATCGTCGCCCATCTATTTACCAACATGGCCCCGATCAATGGGCGCTGTACCATTACTTCCTCGGAAGTTGGCTCTCAACCGGTCGAAACCACCCCGCTCTTCTCAGTCCTACGCTCTCCTCTCTTCTCTGCGCGATCCAAATCACACATGGCCATTCTGCGCTTCCTCCTCGACCTGGGCGCCGACCCCAACGCTTCCGTCTCCGTCCTCCCTCTGTCATTCGAATCAACCCACCTCCTTTCGGGTCAAACACAAACAGGAAGGATTACCGCGTTGAGCGCTGCTTGCATCCTAGGCATGTCCGAAGCCGTTTCCCTCCTCCTAGAGCGCGGCGCAAAAGTGGATGCCAGAGAAACCAACCTACCGCTTGGTGTCGATGGAAAATGGGGCAAGGCGCTCAGCGCCTTGGATGTTGCAATTCTGACTGGTCACGATGGACAAGAGCGAATCGTGGAAGTCCTACTCCGAAGTGGAGCCAACGTAACAGGCAGTTGCGAACTCTTCCTTCCTGCTGCTCAGCTCCCAACAAGCAACAAATTGGCAGGTACGATCGGGGGCAGCAGCAGGCCACCAAGGATGAGAAGCGCTTCAAGTTCAACTGCTGCGAGTTTCTATTCCAGACAGCAACAACTCAACCAACAATCGCCACTACCAGTTTTGAAAAAGGTCACAAGACTCGCAAACATAACACCCCTCCATTTCGCCTCCCTCTCCTCCTCCCCAAACTCAGCCCTCGCCTTCGCCTCCATGATCCTCTCTTCCCCCTACAGCAAAGCCGACACCAACGCTCGCACCTACGGCGGCGGCCGCACCCCGCTACACTATGCCGCCCAATCTCTCAACCTCGAAGTCTCCTCCCTTCTACTCTCTGACCCACGCACCGATCCGGACGCGACGGATAACGATGGCGCTACTCCCCTGGCTTTGCTTGTGGGCAAGTTGGAGAGTAGTACATGTAATTACTGGACGAGAACGAGACAACAGAATAATGAACAACAACATGTGGTGGAGTTGGTCCGCAGGTTGCTGAGAGCTGGAGCGAACGCGGGAGTGAGGTATGGAACGGAAGAGAGTTTGAAGGCGAGGCTTTTGGCCATGGATGGTGAAGACAACAACAAAAAGTGGGGGGTGTTGTTTGAGGAGGATGGAAGGGGGTTGTTGAGGGGGAGTGTGAAGAGGAGGACTTTCTAGGTTTTGACTCAAAAAAGAAAAAGGAATCACATTCGGATGATGCATACATACCTGGACTGGCGTTGGCGATTACTTAAGGACAGGCATGCATTTGTTGTATTTTATTTTCTTTCTTGGTTCCATTCGAATGGTCACAAAAGGCCCTATAAGATCCAAAACATCAGATGTGCCCATTCACAATAAAAGAACTTATCATCAACACAATCGATGGCCTGTCTTCAGATGCCAAGCTGCTCCATGTCCTGTTTGAGATGTGATCACACCGCGCGCATGAACCTCATTTGGACACACTTGCATTAGTCTCAAGGCCACGGACGAGGTCGCATGGCAAGAAGGGCACTAGGCGACAAGGGAAACCTTTCCAGATTCTTCTAGAAAAGGAAAAAAAGAAAACCATAACAGGGGACGACTGAGATTAACTAACCCCATGTTACACCTTGATTTGACACTGTGAGACACTGACGTACGGCGCGTGTATCTCGTGTACCGGTCCAATCGGTACTTTTGTTTCCGAATTTGTCTGACACCATGTCTAGCCTTGCAAGGCTGCCTCTTGCATACTAGTTCGGGGTATAGCCTTTTTGTAGTACGCACGGCGGTGGCACAACCACGTCGCGCAGCCGCTGCTGTGATCCGTCGGGGCTGAAGTGAATGTGATGAGATGGAGATGAGGTGACACCGACGGCCACTCGAGCCGGTGCAGGAAAGGCAGATGTCAAGGAGTGT
Source organism: Neurospora sp. FGSC 26632 (assembly GCA_009804965.1). Taxonomy (NCBI): domain Eukaryota; kingdom Fungi; phylum Ascomycota; class Sordariomycetes; order Sordariales; family Sordariaceae; genus Neurospora; species Neurospora sp. FGSC 26632. Next base: position 25,996 of record RAOH01000139.1, on the reverse strand, counting down.
TGCACGACAGAAGGAGGCCGCCACGAACGAAGATTGATCTACGCTAGGATTCCGTCTCAGTTTTTGAACGACCGTAATGCTTTGCCAAACATGCCATCCGACCATGAAGCAGTTTTCCTTCTTGAACCAATCCAAACTCCGAAACAATATCTTGAACTCCGATGCCCTTGCTATGTTGTCCCTTCTATAAAGCGAGTGTCGTCTAACCATGATCATCCCCAAAGTATCCTTTTCATAACCTCCTATCCGTCAATCCCGCATGGCTGGAGTCCGGCAGAAGCCACATGCACGGCCTGGGATAACCCAAACATCCTCGCCGTTGGCGGCGCATGTGGAGCAGCGGATACCAGGCAGGCCCTGATAACGAAGGTGTAAATGCATGAACTGAAAGTGGTTGAAGGAGGAATCTCAACACTCACTGGAACCTTCCGAATGCCTTCGTCTATTGATGATGGGATGGAGAGCGGTCCAGCGCTCGGGAGTAGCAGATCCAGCTGCTGAAGGCGGAGGGTGATGTGACTCTGAAGAGTGATGTTGTTGAGGGGAAGCATTGTGTACAGCAAATGCGCCAAGGAGGGTGAGAAATGGTGGGTTGACCGTGGTGGAGTGATACCTAGTAGTATCTTTCTCTTTGTGGTGGCGGCTCTTGCTGAATGCTGTGCTTGCTCTACCCTGTGAAAGAGACCACTTGATCCCATGAAGGTACTTTCCCAGGATTTATATCCTTCTCCATGATGAAGCGTGGTGGAGCTGGGGGCGACAAGGACAATCGAGTCGGTCAGTTCAACGGAGTTGTGTAACAATCGCAGGATAAAACACCCAGAGACTTTCCGGAAGTAAACACCCGACTTCTTTCCCTCATTGGACATAACAAGAGAACCCAACACAGTAGCGTTTGAACCCCAGCCCAACGCTCTCCCTGTCCGGTTGACCAACGGCAGTATGTGACCGTGGGAAGACTATTTTCTCCTATGCGTCAAGCGATGGGGAAAAAAGGGAAATGGACTGACGTTCTCACGATATTATTGCCTCACGGCCGAACTTTTCACCAGGAGTTGTTGACCGAGTGTCCATCGCAAGCTTCACCGGTCTCTTGGTGTGCAGCCTATCGCAACGGGAGCACCGGGCCGCGGGGTAGCCTATGAGAGCCTGCAGTGTTTATGATAGCCGAGAGAACCCCATTACGGTGGTATGACAGGGTGGGATGCACATGCCCACACGGCCAACCTATAAAAGATAGGGAACATCGGGATGCATCACTATATAGGCAGTCACAGAACCCTGTGACAGGTGGCCCAAGTGCGTCGTAGGCTCAATTGAAAACTGGTTCGAGCTTCCAACTGGCCTCAGCTGTCGACTATTTTATATCAACGCCTCCAAAGCACATTTAACACTCGCACCCATCAAGCGCAAACCACTAAGCTTTGAAACCGCTTCAACCTTTCCAAACTTTATCTTTTCTATCTTTTCCTACCTTTATTTTTCGTTTTCTTTGTCATAGCAAAAGGGGCGTGCATTGCTAATTCGCTAAACTATCAAGAGATGGGAGAATGTTCTATTCGCTAGACAGAATATCTAATGCACGCTTATATAGCATATGTCACAACCTGTGACACTCTTCCTTCTTTCTTCTTTTCTCTTTTCTCTTTTCTTTCTCTCTTCGTCTCTTATTTTTTAAGAAGGCAGAAGGATCTATTTGCACTGTTATCCCACCTTAATTTATCAACGTTCAAAATTTAGAGAAAGGGGACTAAGGTCTATTTGCATTGTCACTCAAAGTCTTAGTAAACCTCAAAAGTCAATGATAGACCATCGACTTCTATTGATTCTTATCAATTCCTTTCAATTCTTATCAATTCCCATTGCTTTATTGCTTTATTGCTTTATTGCTTCATTGATTCGGTGCTAGGTTTATTCAGAGACTTGGACTGACAGGAAGTTGCATTAGCCTTGAAGTTCGAGTGTCACCCTCCGGTGCGAGCCTAGTACCTACAGCTGGCACGGGCCATTTTTCAACCAAACTTTTTCAATTGAGTCTATGACGCACTTGGGCCACCGTACCCCAGCAAATTAAATGCGCTCTTCCTGGCCGAGGGTGACTTCCACGTTACCTTGGGGCTCGCCTCGATGGAACGTGGGCTGATCTTCCAGATAGAATGGGAACTGTCTGGCTAGCACTAGCTGCAGAAGAGAATCGTGCGCCCTGACGTGCATCAACCAGACTGCGACTGCAGAACGCCGACTTTGTCTTTACAGGATCCAGGACTCGCAACGCCGTGAGCTCCAGTGACGATGAGAGCAACGCTGAAAGTGCATTTGAACCGTTGGATGTCAATGTCGTGGCCGGTCTGGCTGTGACCGCTTACAACCCTGTGTCTGTGGACGTTGGGAGGACAGCTGAGCCAATCTTGAACAAGAGGTCGTTGATGGATGACAGCCAACCGGATGCTCCGGCACCCCAACCTTTTCCGTTATAACCAGTAACTTCCACTGCCAGAATCCAGGACTGCAACGTTTTATATTACTTCTCATATGGCGGATCTCAGAACAACAATCCGGCACTTTTTCGTCCTCTAGTATCACCATGACTGGAGCGCTTCAACGAGAAAACAGTTGGGAGTTCGGCCCACCTCTTGGTAAGTGCTTACATGGTGTTCGGACCCGTTTTTAACTAGCAATAGGCCCATCATTGCTCTAGGAGGGAGGTGAACGCCTAGAGTCGAACTTCCGCTTTGATAAGATGCTTCGATGGGCTTGCAGCAGCAGGCTGTCAGCATGTTGCTAGTACCTTCCCACACGTGGCTGGTAAATGCCTCGGCGGTTGTCTCGGCAAGGATTTCGATATCTCGGTCGTCGAATCAGATCACCCTGACACGCAACCCATGCGAATGGTTATTGCTGAATGGAGAGTATGCCGAACCGTTGGCATACCCTTGTTCAACCTTGGTGTAACACTGGGTAATGGTGTGGTGGAGAATATCGTCGACATTCAATGTGAAAAAGAGGAACTAGCGGGATAGCCTTCGTGGCTATGAAGAGAGGGTCAGAACAGTTTCCAATCGAATGGTATAGGGACCGGAAGAAGAACTGGGTCAGGGAATCGATACAACCAAACTCGCATCATGAGTGCGGAACTGTGAACGGGGAGGGGGAACGGCGGCCGACAGCTTGACGAGTTCATGACAAAAGCTGAGATTCGGGCTTCGACTTCGAACACCCAAGGAGCCCAAAGCCCCCAAAGCCTCTATCATGTGGTCACCAAGAGGAGGTCAAGAACCATGCCTGCTCCAACCAACCGCAAGATCCGACTCCGGTGGTAAGGGACCAATGGCAGGTGTTGGCATTTACCCCTTTGTTGGAGTTCCCTCTCTTCACGCTGTGGCGCTTCTATTCGACATCGATGTTCGCTCTTTGAAACACGGGGCAATCGCCAGATGACTTGTCGTTGGACCAGAAAGCTGTTGATGCATGATTCAAGATCGAACCAAGGGCGGTCTGCTCGTTGTTGCCTTTGCTGGTGTGCTAGCAACGGTCTGCGTCGAGTTTTGCTCTCAGTCACGACTTAATCCTCTCGCGTTGCAAAGTCAGAGGTGGGGAGGATAGATAACACCTACTTACACACAGCAAATGATGCAACAGAGGCGAGGCACTGAGTGCCCGCTATCGGTCCAGATCTTTCCGAGTCCATTTCACAGTCAACCAGGGAAATGACTGTGCTTGAGCAGGGGAGGTGGAAGTGTTGCTCCGATGGATCGAAGGAGAAAATTGGAGGTTTCTGGAGTGGGATGCTGTGCGTAAGGTATTCGCCAACGAGTGCGAGGAAAGCAAGGCGAAGCATTGAAGGCAGAGGGATTCGGGATTGGCGAGAATCGTCAACATCCTGGGAACGCTCAGCAAGGAGTCAGAAGGGACATTCTTAAGGCAAGAGCATGGTCCACCTCCACGAAATCGGGATCACCTTCCCTGCGATGAGCGATCAAGGAGGGCAAGCATGACTCGCACCCTCCTTGGCAGAAAATCGTCAGAGGGACCTGGGAATGAGATTGTGTGAACTTGCATCCCACCGCCCACGGCAGGCACGGGTACCTGCATACAAGTCAACTTCCAACTCCGTCCCAGAAACGGATTCCGTGCCTCTGTCGCTCTGCTTTCTTGGTATAACGAGAAAGATTCAACTGGATTCCATCTAACGTTCGAAAAGAAACAAAGCAAATTCGCTTTAGGCGATATTTAGTTTGGCTCGTTTTCAGAAGGCTACATTTGGTTTCTTTGCTTGGGTTTGTTTGACTTGCGTAATTTACGTAACATTCACCCTTCCCTTCCAGAGGCACGTAATTCCCACCAGCCAAAATACCATACACGTACCATTACACAAGCAAAACGCAACCACATCAACACAAGACAGGAAAAAACGAAGCCATCCCCAACATCCACCCCCTCAAAATATTACATGCGGTACTAGAAGCCACCCCCAAACTCGCCGAGTTGTACGAACCGCCCAAAACACCATGCTCTAGTGCAATCTGCCCTTCATGCCCAGTGTCTCCGTCCTCGTCCTCGGCGATAATCCCCAAAGGACACTCGCCAAAATCACCACTTCTCCCCATACCATCCAAGAAATACACTTCCTGAGCACAATTCGCAGAAGATGGGCGACAATATCTGCTTTAATGTACCACCAAGTATATCGATATTCTTGCGCTGGTACCGAAGAGCTATTTATTTCGCTTACCCCTGAATGTGCCATGACACTTTACGGATAAAGCACCTTAGTTATCGGCTCAACACCGACAATTGAACCACGATTGATACATTGCACCCCGTATTTGAGGCTCCTTCAGGGTATGGAACCTTTGACGTCCCCGGATTTAGTGGGACAATGAAACCCAACTACTCCCTCCGAACGTGTAACCTCATGGAACACACCCCTAGAATGCTCCTCCAAGTTGCCACAACACCATGTCTTTGTCATGAAACACTTCAGGATTGTATAAGATATCGGCTTTGTCTTCTTCAACCCATTCGACAAAGTTCTATCATCCAATATCCGGAATCTGGCATCTAACCGCTTCCCTTGATCTTCCACCATCATGTTACGACCGGCTCTCTTTGGGATCTTGTCCCTCGCATCAGGAACCTTTGTGGCCGCTCAAGCACTGGCACCGTGGGAAATCGTCCAAGTTGACACTTATTCCCCATCCGGTCGACCCGGCAGCAGCACAATCAGCTACATCAAGACCACCATCACGGACCCCAACAGCGCCACCAAGGCCACAGCAAATTGCAATATTGAATGGGACGGTCTAACCAAAGGCGAGACACCATACGACACAGCGCTCGAATGCACGCCAGTAGAAGACGGATTGTGGGAATTCGAAGTCCTGAGAGCAGACCCATCCTCGGAAAGACCCTCCATCAGCAACTTTATCCTCCGCTTCACGCGCCTGACCAACGACGGCAATCTTTACGTCGGCTCTGTCACCCTTGATAGCGGGATTGACCGTGACCTCTTCTTCATGTGCGCCGCCAGTGGTTTCTGCTATGCCAACCTCCGCCCCGAGTCCACTCCCGTCCGCGTGACTCCGAAGGAAATTGGGAACAGGTCCTCCGATCTCAAAGTCTGTCAGGCCGAAGAAACACCAGAAGCCGAGCCGGAACCACCCATCCATCCCCTGGCAAATCTCCCGCATCGAGACGCATCGCCCCTCTAGCGAGTCCGCCACAGGCAGATCCGGTGTGAGCTCCATCAGCCTCACCATCACTGAGCCTGGAACCGGACTGGAAGGGCCGGACATGATGGCCGATTGCACCGCCGAGTGGAACGAAGGTGCGGGGGAGTCGCCGTATGACAAGGTTCAGAATTGCAGCGAAGTGGAAGGGGGGTATTTCATGTTTGAGGTTGTCAAGGGGAACAATACCGTTGAAGGCGATCCGATGAACAGCTTCAACCTCAAATTCGCCAGGCTGGGTGCTGATGGGAAGATATACCTTGGTTTGGCCGAGTTTGCGTCTGAGAAGAACATGGCTGGTAGCTGTGGAGGGAACGGCCTGTGCGATGCTGTCTTGGAGGAGGAGTATAACCCGCTGTTTGTGGTGCCGGAGCAGGTTAAGGAACGGTAAGGGAGGCGAATGTAATGGTAATTTTAATTTACGGAAAATCACAGTCTGGTTGGAATTGAACGCATGATTTCCGAAATCGGATCAAGTCAAGGTCCCGAATACTGGAATAGAAGGCGCGCATATCTTGACCTTGCTGACAATGGCGACAGCCAGGTTGGGGAAGGAGCTCTTCAGATATTGCGACAGAAACGAAACCGAGGTGCTCCACAATCAGTCATCATTTGCCGGTAATCAGTCTCTGTTTATTCCAGACCGGCATTTCCTTCGCTCTTCGCACCCAATGGACACTCCTTCCAAGTACAAGGTCAGCCATCCTTCTTTGCGAATACTTACCTGCAACTCACCATGTGCCATCCTGTCGCGATCTTTGCATTACGAGACGGCAATACACACGGTCACAACCAGATACAATATCTTGCGTTACAGCAACAAAGCAATGATGATAACATTCTAATCTAAGCCAAGTACGTATCAGATGACTACATGGTGATGACCCTCGACTGACTCAACTCCAATCTCCAGAACCCAGCTCGACCTTCCTTCCCGCGCGCAAGGCGTCCCCGATGTCTTCGATCTTCCACGGCTCGTACTTGTACCCGGGCGGGTAGTTAGGCGGCATGTCGAAGTCCTTATCGAACGGAATGCCCTTCTTCATACTATCCACCACGCGGTCGTAAACCTCGTACGCATACTTCTCCGGATCGTGCTCCCAGACCCATTTGGGCATTCTGGGCTGGGCGTGGCGAGAATCCTCTCTCGTTTTGTTCCAGTCGGTGTCCTGCAACAGTTCGGCGTTGCTGAAGCCCAGCTTCTGAGCGCACGCGTTGCGAATGAAGCGCATCCGAACATGGGCACGCACCGACTGTGCTACGTTCTCCTTCCCACCAATCTGGAGACACGTCGCCAGGCTGACGGCATCTTCGATTGCTTGGGTTGCCCCATTTCCCGAAGCTGGCAAGTACGAGTGGGCCGCGTCACCAATGTTGATAACACGACCACCCTGAGATGCCCACTTGGGCTGAGGATTGCGCCAAAAGAGCTCAAAGTTGATAATGGTCTTGGGCGGAGTGAGCCTGATCAACTCCTTGAGTTCGGGCGCCCATGGCTTGGTGAGTTTGTTGTCCATGTTCGTCAACACGTCGTCTGCCTCGACCGTATGCGTCCAAGACTCTTTCTCGGAACCCGTAACGTCGTGGTTCATGATCCAGATAATGGTATCTGGGCGAGTAAGACTCATGGCATAGGTTCCCGGTCTGTCGACAACGTTGGTTAGGTACGCAAATAACACGTAGTTGGGTCACACTTACCCAAGCCAAGTACGGACGATGGGCTCCGGCTTTCCACCGCCCTCCGGAGTATGCATACTGAAGAACTCCTTGATCTCGGGATTCTCGTCGAGATACCTGATGTCAAACGCCGCGCGCCACATGGCTCTGCCGGACTTCATGGCCCTAACCTGACCTCCGACCAGCTTTTGCGCCTTTGACCCGACGCCATCGGCCGCAATCACTACATCCGCTTCGTATCTGTCGCCGTCCTCAGTAACGACCCCGCCCTTTCTGGCTTGCACGTCCTCCCAATAGTCGACAACTTTCTTGTTGAAAGCAATGGGGATGCCGAGTCGCTCCACCTGACGAATATACATCCGGTAAACAAGCGGACGCATTTGAAAGAGCCCAGGAGGAGTGTCCGGATCAAGTCCAGCCTCCCGGAGTCGTTCAGCCACCGGGATGGGAGGGATCACCAATTCTCCATCGTGCTTGTAGGTCTCAATCCAGGCATTGTGGAGAGATATCGCGTCAAACTCTTCAGCCATCTCAGGCCAGTGCTTGAAAAACTTGGTAGCAGACAGACCCATGAAGTACATGTCGCCTGGCCAAGCATGTGTCAGCCAACATCGACTTTTGACACATAAGCATTGTTCAAAGAGCACACACTAACCTTGGGTGTTGATGTCCGGGCATTTCTCCAGGATACGGACCTTGTGACCCTTGCGACGGCACTCAATCGCTGCCGTCAGGCCGGCCAGGCCGGTTCCCACAATAAGAACATCGATGCCTGAGTCTGGATATGAACCGATAGGTTTGGGCTCTCCTTCCGTGATGTAGGGCATGTTGTAATTGGTGTGGGTTGCTCAATGGTGTGTAGCTCGAATGTTGTGGTCCGGGGAAGAAAGCTAATGAAAGCCGGTAAGTGGGGAGACTTCATATAAGTACACACACCTACAGAATGCCCTTTCTGTCAGCTCTGAACCCTAGAGAAGGATAAAGAATGTAGGTGTCGGACCCAAAGGTGTTAGCGATTCCTACACGTGGATTGTAGCTTCCGACACTAAAACCAAGACCATGGGCAAACACATTCCAATTGGGAGTCAGCCAACCGTACATCGGCCCCTGAGCACATGGAAGCGGGTGGTACCGAGGCTTCGGTTCCGGGAAATAACTGTGCTGTAAGCAGCAGCTGCATGCCTTGCAGTGCGGGATTCGCATTGTTGAGCTTACGCTTGTTGGAAATGGACGGCGATGTCACTTCCTTGCCACTGTCCAGACGTTAAATCCCCATGGAATGGGGAAAGGAGCAAGTTCTCCTCTTTCTTACACCCTCTGGCCACTGCTCCTACTCTTCAACAGACCCCCCTCCACAACCCTTCTTCGCCAACTACAGACACTTGAGTAACCGCCTGCCAGCCTGGTTAGCCCATCACTCAGCATTATGATACATTTACAACTCAAGAAGGAGCGGAACACGGATTTGGAGAGGCGAGAAGGGCGAAAGATGACTGGGGAAAGGGGCGTCAATGGCACAAGGGAAGGCATCTTTGGCTGGAAGTGGAAAGGAAGGAAAGAGAACGAAGGAAAGCGGAATGCCTGCGCCAGCCAGGTACTACCGCGGTTGCCACTTTCGCTCTTTGCTGTTGGTTTTGCGTTTTGCTATCGTACCATTATCACAGTCCGCACATGCACACGACACCTCAGCCGACTCAAGGGTCACTGCACTGCACTGAGCCTTTAAGCGGTCACCGACAACCAGCAGACTCGTAGCACACATTCAACTTGATGCTCAATGTTTGTGATGCGGTTGACAGGATTGATAGGAGAAGGAGCTCAGGGGAAGAAAAGACCAGGGATCGGAAGTAGATATGAGGCATATCTAAGTGGAACGACTTTCTGCCTCGACGGTTTAAGTCAAGATCAAGACAACTTCGCAGTCGAAGTGCTGCTCGCTCGCAAGGCCTTGATTTCCGAATCGGAGGCTCAAGCATCTTGAAGCTTGCGCGTGGGAACCAGACCTTGGTGCATCGACTGACTGCCAACAAGCAGAGGGCCAGGATATTTGCTCAATTTTGGGCGTCGTTGTGGTCTGTTGAGCGCCTCGCCTTTACATGCTACTAGCCCACAGAGTCGACGGACTTCAGGGACTTGACTTGTGACTGGTTTCTGCGGGAAAAGGGGGTGTAACTGAAAAAAAGACGATGGAGGAGTCGAAGGTGCGCGACACTTCACCGGAGAAGCAAGGTTATCAAAATAAGCAGAGTCTGCTCGAGTCTGAGCAGGTGATTTGTACCTTATCTAGGTACTTGAATGCCTCATAGAGACATCAATCCCAGGCTGACTGACCAATCAAGCCTTTTTTCGAAACCGTTCTGTCTGGTTTCAAAAGCACAGAATCCGGCCATGCGACAAGCTTATCAGCACAGTAACAACGCCCATGACATGCGCCAGAGACATGAAGCATGTTTGGAATAAGCATGGGCAAGGCGGTCTGGTAGGGTTGAGGTTATGGTTGGTACTCACAGGAAGGGTCATTGGCATGTGAACGAAGAGTGTTAGTGTTAGTGCTTTTTTTTGTTTCTTCAAGCAAAGTCGATACTCGCTGGGCCTTTTTCGAGGTACCTACGTACTAAGTAGAATAGTGGAACACACGGAGAGCCAGATTCAGGATCGGTCCGCTACCTAAGGAAGCAATGGACGTCATCAATCTGTCCGTGAGGTTGAGTTGGTCAGTGATCAGGTTAGGCGTTTACTTTTCTTGACCGAGAAATTTGTCTGTCAAGGAACACTGAACAGGCATAGGTACGTGATTTCCCCCCCTCTCAGTATCAATCTACTTCTAATCCACCACAACACAACCTTGTTCTCGAATAGCAGATCTTTGGACAGACGAGCCAGGTCTGTGAGGAGAGCGAGTCGGAGTTTCTGTCCCCATTTTGGGTTGGCAAAAGGGCAGTGTCCTTGCAACATGACAAGGTTATTACAGGGCATCAATTTGCGCGGCAGAGGCGACTAGAAGCGATGTGGAGGAAGAAGTGGAGGAGGAGGAGGAGGGCGGTGTTTGTTGCTTACGCTGAGGTTCGGTATAACGTCACCTTGGTGCTGTGGGAGGCAGCAGCCTGTTCTTGGAGCTGGAATCCTGGAAGAGGAGTGGGATGGTGTCGGAGGAATTTGACAACTACGATAGACAAGGACAAAATAGCGTACGTTAGGTATTTACAGCTTTTTATATGCCTTGATACCTCTACCCTCCGCTTCAATGTTGTAGCTTATGTCCGACAATGCCGTGATCTGATTCAAACCTTTTTGTAAAGTGGTACTCGTCAGGCCTCGAAGCGCCCCAGCCCCCTGAGGATTCGATGAAAACCATAGAGGGAGTAGGTGATGCGGACGCAAAGGAGTAGAACTAACTAGCAATTGATCTGGTCTACTTCAATGTTCTGAACGCTTCGTCTGAGAAGCCCAGTACCGTATGAAGGCGGCTACCGAACCGAATTGAAGTGAAAGAAGGCCTGAGTACCTTAGGTATTCCCGTCTGGCATGCTCCGTGTGGATCTCCGGGAGGGAAGGGGTCGGTGCTGGACGGGAAAGATCACGATGGCGTTTTCAAGCTGGTCTTTTGGTTTGGCGCGTGGTGTTGTCTCATCAGCGAAGCATAAGGCAGACAGACAGACATTGGTGGGTGAACAGCATGGTTCTCGCCATCCTTCCTCTCTGGTGTGTTTGCTGTTGTAGTAGGTAAGGTACGTGAGCATCATTGTGCACTAACAACTGACTACCTACTTGCGGCAGGTACAAGACAACCGGGGTAACGGAAATGCGGATTAGGCACGGCACGGCCCAATCCTGAATCCCTTGTCTGCGCGTCCACCAAGCAGCGCTTGGATAGTACTAAGGTAAGGCATGTATGTACATGGCATTCACGTCAGATGCACCTAACGAGCAACACGGCATAGCATCCGGCACGTGGGCACCTCCAGCCATCACCATTAGGTACCTACCTACCACACCCCGTATGAAGAAAGGCGTTAACCTTTCCATGTCGTCGGCGTGGCAATCCGGAACAGTGGCTCGTCACCAAGCTTCCGGCGCCGGCGCCGCAGACTGGATGCTTCTACCCACCCTTCCAGTCCGCCCGCCAGCTTCTACCAGGTTGCCAGATACCTACCTCACCAGCTCATCCCAGACCAGGACTCTAGAGACGTCGATTGAACTGTGTGCTTGCGTCGTGCGTCATGCTTTCAAGCGCTAGTCACAAGGAAGTTTACGTGCAGAAGCACCAGGTGCAGCGTGCCGCATTGATTGCCCTGACCTCGCTTTTGTCACTGCAGCTAAGAAGGGGCCCGGGAGCATCGGATAGATACCTATATGCAGGTTCGTCATGGCACTGCAGCGTGGCAGGTCCATTCATGTTTGCATGTATCTGTCGTGCACAGCAGTGTGCACAGTCCCTGCACTTCCCATTTCTTTGGTGGAAAGTCCCGTGCTCTTTTTTTTTGTAGGAATTATCGTCAAGTGTCAACAACTGAAATGAACAGCATGCAACATCGTGAGCCTTCACGAAGGGCGAGCGGATCCTGCTGAGTGGGGCTTATAATTACTCCACCGTGGTAGAGTGTCCAACAGATCAAACGGGCCGCTGGTCTAGTGGTATGATTCTCGCTTAGGGTTCAATCCTGAGCATTCTTGCGAGAGGTCCCGGGTTCAATCCCCGGGTGGCCCCATTCTTTTTTTTTTTTTATCTCTTTTGCTACCTGGGTTTTTTTTTTAATTTTCACATCTTTTTTGTTCTGTGTTTATTTTCACACAATCCCGGCGATCGCGAAGTGCAAATCGCCACATCATGATATCTCCGTGTTTCACAATGATTTCTCAACCTACTATTGTCACAGCGAAGGAGCGTGCAATGCCACATCGCTAAACCACCCAAAAGATGGAAGAATGTTCTGTTCGCTAGACAGAACATCTAATGCACGCTTATATAGCACATGTCACAACCTCTGACAACTATAGTAGAATCCTAAAATCCACTAGAAACTTGTATGACTTGCGCATAACTGTTGGCTTTCCCTATTGACCGTGCCTTGACCTGGGAGTAAGCTGAAGTGAGTAGGTAAGATTACCCTATATTGTATGCGAACCGGTGTTGCATCCACCCACACTTTGGCTTTTTATTTGTTCAGATTTGAGGTGTCCGGCCGATCGCTGGGCTCTGGGCTCCGGGCTCCGTGCCGGGCCCCGCGCCGTCTCGGGATGTCTGGGGTGGGAGAGCTTTACGAGGGAAAGGGGTTGACGACACCCAAACAGAAGACAGAGCACAAAGGCTCTACGATGTGGGATGTACAGTCGATCGTCACATGTACCACCTAAAGTCAGGAAAAGCGGTTCTGACTCCCCGAGTCTCACACGGTCACGCCTCATGTCGGGTCCCATCTTCTTTCTCTCTGGAGTCTACAGTCTGGCCTCTTCAACGCGTCCCGAGACTCCGATTTTTGCTTGCTTGCATCTGCATTTTACAATCATGGATGCATCCTGGTAGGAGCACGTTTTCCGGCAGTTGAGGTAGCCTGGACAACCTTCCTTGGTCTCTTTTTGAGTTGGGTAACATGGCGATTTGTTGATTTCAGCATTTTATCGCCACTCAACGCATGTTAAGTCCAGGGGAATTGATGGACATTGGAGAAGGACCTGAAGCTCTAGATCAGAGAATGTACATTGACCCATTAGGGAAGAAGTGAGCGATAAAAAGCAACGGAACCCCTTCGCATTCCCAGCAAGCAAGCCCCCATCATCCCACACGTCCATCTCAACACTCGGTTCCTGATCCAAACTTTGCTTTTGTCGGGGCTTGCCATCGCGAGGATCAACTTCAATCCCTTCCAACCGAATCTCCTCAAACAAGAGAAAGTGGCAACAGCATCACCGGTGCAGACACATCAACAGCGCCTCAACATAGCCTCCAAAACATGTCCTTAGTCGTTCCACTTCTCGCAGTTTTTGCGTCGGCCGCCCTCACCGCCTGTCGTTCGGTAACTGCAAGCTCTCGATCTTGTCGAAGTCTTGATCAACGCTCCGATCAGCCAATTGCGGACAGGTTATTTCAGGTTGGTTGTGTGCAAGACCCTCTGTCTTGGGAGATCGCTCGAGAGCTGCCTTGGGGGACCCTCATAGCTGCTATTTCATCCACATTGCGTGCCTAGGTAGGTATGCCAGAAGATTTATGCCAAAGAAACTGAAACCATTTCTCGCTGGTGCCATTCAGGCAGGAGAAAGCGAGACTGTTGCCTCTTTCGCAGACGCTTCTACAGCATGTAAAGCTTGACATCCACAGTAGATCTGCAGCCATGATTGGTATCGATCGCCCTCGCCGCCGCCCTTTAAATAAATAGCCGCGAGTTATGACCATGACTTCACCCAGACTTCGGTCGAGGGTCGGGGCAAATCCAGTCGGGTCTCACTGCACTTTCCCGTACTTATTCACACCTCAGAGCGTAACAGAGAGAAGGGAAAAAAAGAAGAATTGATCATGTTTCAGAAGTTTCGCATCCGTGCCTGACCTAAGTCTAACCGGCCTGCGTCCCGCCTCAGCAACCAAGTAAAAACCGCTCGCAGCAAAGCATGCAATGTGACGCAGCCTGAAGTGAATGCATCAACGTGTTTTGAACTGGTTTAGTTAGCCAAGGAGCACGAAGAGCCTTAGTAAGTAAGGGGAGTGGGAAAGTCAGCGAGGTCACAACAAGGCAAGTGAAGCCGACACTCATTTCGGCCCAACTCCAAGTCAATGAAGTGACCAGGTCGTCTTGTCATTCTCACTAAGTCGCTCTGAGTTTAAAGTCCCGCAACAGAGCTACCGAACCCAAAAAAATCGCCCTATCCTCAAGTTAGCTTTCACCTCTGATCTTCTTTTGTCATGGCACTCACGAAACACAATCGACACTCAGCGTTCTCAAATCCGGTTGTTTCCAGCTCCGTCCGCTTCTCCTCTATCGGCGTCACGTCCGTAATCAAATTTTTTTTCCTGTTACCCGTTGGGAATTGGGGGTGCAGCAGAGTCGAGGAAAGAGACAAGAACTGACCTCCAATCCCCAACGGGTAGTCGGATTTTGGCGCTGAGGCTGTCCTTATTTTAGAAACGCAGTCACGCGATTCATACATTCTGCTCCCCGATCATCACCCACTCACTCGACTGAAGAGAAACTGGAGTGACCCATTGACCAAAGACAAGGAAACACATGTTTCTTACTTCTGTTATGTGCACTACCACCCACCCCTTGCCTTGAACCATACACGAAACCGGCATTCAACTTCTTCCTTTGCAAGGCTGAGCCCTGAGAGAGCAGACGCAACGTTGGAATAGCGTGAAAATGCTCGAAGCTGTGAAATCCAGATGGATGTCAGCGACGCGGCAGAAATGCCGTGCGTAGGGACCAGGAAGGCAAGGTGCTAGCTCTATCAAGGAAGCAACGTCATGTAAGGGGGGGAGAAAGTCAGTTCATTGACGATCCAGGAATGGCCACACCATAGCACCCCACCCTTGTCAAGCGTGATACCTGCGAAGTACCGTAGAGACTCACGAAATTGGCAAAAGCTATCCCTCTTTGAGCGCCGGACATATGACATATCTGTGTAGGCAGTTGGCAGGATCAAACCGGTCGCTATGTATTGAAATGTGTGTGAATGAACGTAGAGGGCAATATTCTCGAGGTTTTCACTAACTGGACAGATACATGTGCTGATATATGTATGTTTATTGGGCATACTTTTGGCAGATTTCTGCTATATGCCGGGCGCTCAAAGAGGGATAGCCTTTTGCCAATTTCGCGAGTCTCTACGGTAGTCAGCTTCCATTGATCAAGTTGATTATTGCCGTTCCAATAAGGGTCGGTGTCCTTCCGCTGTTGTCACGAAACCCTTCAATACTCCAAACTGACACTCTTTCAGCAGTGATAAACACAAAGTGGGGGCTCCAAGGCTTACCTGGCCCCCTCCTTCCCCCCCCCCCCCCCCCATTTACTGTCACTCTCTCACACCTCTGCTGTCGAAACCGAAGATATCGCCATTGACGCTCGGACTCCACCTGGAGGCTGGGGGCGCTAAGTCGTTGTGTGCATTGCGTATACATCGACAGTCGTCCAGGCAATAATGAGGAGAGAGAGGATGCGGGCATGCAGGCTTCTAGAACTCGTGGTTGTTAGCCCATACTGGCAATGAATCCTATCTAAACAGGGAACCAGACCGTCCAAAGTGCCGTTTGTTGAGATACATACCCTTTCCTTGTTGGACTTGCCAATTCAGATCGTCCTTTGCATTCCCTATTACTCATCATTCGTTCTCGCGATGCAGCCGCTTACTCTCGTTATCGTAGGCCTGTTGTTGTTGATCGTGGCCGTTGTGCACTTCATCAAAGCCTTTAGGGAGATAAACGACCCAAATGGAATACCGGGGCCGACACAGATACCCTACTTGGGGCGCATCCATGATCTTCCTATCCAGTTCATGTGGCTCAAGTTCAAGGAGTGGGCGGACAAGTATGGACAACAAGGATTCTACCGAACCACCATGCTTGGTGCCGAATTCATCGTCGTGACCGATGAAAAGGTGGCGGAGGATTTGCTGGTCAAGCGCGCCAGGTATAACTCGGATCGGCCGGTTATTCAATCCTTGTTTGACTCCAAGAGCGCGTGTGGGTCGATGGAATACCTTCCCCTGATGGGCCACAACCGTAAGTAAACAAGCCTCTGAGAATTAAGATGGTCCAGGCGGAAAAGAAGCAGAGGCTGACAAAGCAAAAAAAACAAAACCACAGAATACTGGGCGCGTCAAAGAAAACTCAGTCATTCCTATCTGACCGAGGCCACAAAAGCTCACTACTACGGTGTAATGTACTTTGAGGTCGAGCGATGGATGGCACGCCTTCTCGAAAACCCCGAAGACTTCCAACACTCTCTCGAGGACATGTCATCCAAGATCATGTGCCAGTTGACATGGGATGATCCGAGCCTCAGTGAGTACTGTACCAAGAGCGCCTGGGGTCTCTTGACACAGATGTCACCGGCTGGACCCATCACCAACGTCTTGACACCGCTATGGCACTTGCCAACCTTGGTCAACCCCTGGAAGAGAGCAGAGCGCAAACGCCACGATGAACAACAAGCGTGGTGGATGGAGCGTCTTTTGACATGCAGGGAGAAGTTGGCGCACGGCGAACTACGTCCATGCTGGACTCGCCAGTTTCTCGAGAAGACGTCCCTCAAGAGCAGCATTTCTGGTGACTATGAGGCCTCTTCTGTCATTGGCATGTTGGCCCTGGTTGGAATCTTTACCGTCGTGGGTCCGATGTCCTACTGGCTTGTGTCAATGGTTCACAACCCCAAATGGCAAGAGGCTGTTCAAAGGGAAGTCGACCAGGTTTGCGGTGGCCGGATGCCAAGATTGGAAGACACTCCCCGGTTGCCTATCCTCCGTGCTTGCATCAAGGAGACAATGAGGTGGAAGCCGAACGTGCCCACAGGTGTCGCCCACGAGACCGAGGCGGACGATCACTACCAGGGTTATTTCATCCCCAAGGGAACCCGCATCCTGCCCTTTGACTGGTTTGTCGTTCCTGCCCAGCCGTGATTCCTGCTCGATGAGATGCTGATGAAGACAGGTCCTTCCTCCGTAACCCCGTCAAGTACCCCGACCCTGAAAACTTCCGTCCTGAGCGCTGGCTCGAACCGGGCTGGCCGACGTACCAGGAGCCGCTGACGCAGTATCCGACCATCAAGGGCTTTACCTCGTTTGGATGGGGGCAGCGCCAGTGTCTTGGTATGTCACTCACCCAAGATGAGCTCATTGTCGGATGCGGTGCTTTGGCCTGGTTGTTCACCCTTAAGCATAAGCGTGATGCCGTAACGGGCCAGGAACTACCCGTCCCGCTCGACCAGAGCAACTCGCTGCTTATCATCAAGCCTGATCCGTTCCAAATGGAATTCGAGCCCCGCTCGGAAAAGAAAAAGATGGAAGCGTTGAGGATCTGGAAAGAGTCCGAAGCAAAGGATCGCGCCAAGAGAGAACAGTGGCTGAGGAACCTTGGAGAGGGGAAGCCGAATGTGATCAAGGAGCCAAAGGTGGCGCAATCGACAGTAAAGATTCCATCTCACTCACCGGCAGCAGCGGTACCGGTTGTACTCGTGAACGGACACGAAGCGAATGAGTCATTGGAAGAGGTTGTTATGGAGAAGGCGGTGGTCGATTTGAAGAAGGAGGCGGGTATCCGTATCAAGATCGCGAGACTAGACTCCACTGCGAGTGTGTAGGCTGTCTACTTTATTGGACTCGAGTGAGTGTGCTAGTTAAATTGTCAACAGCGGCGTTTCCGTAGTGTGAAGAAATGGTGGAAAGGGTGTCGGTGTTTTTGGCTTGATTTTCGCAATGGTGAAATGGACTGTCTTGTTCGGGGAAAAGAGTTTATCTTTCCGTCTCATGTTGTGCAACGCCGACCCAAACGTGCCTTCCGTCCAGGATGCCAGCGGACATTGACATGGTCCGAATCTCCGAACCCTTTGACGGGATGGCAACTGCCTGCCTCTGAGGCATTAAAAGGGCGAGAATGCCAGGGCCCAAGGGACACTTCAGTTGGATGTGTGGCCAGCTTAGATCACCACGGATAGATTGGCTTATCAATTGTCACTGGTACCATAACTACAAAACTTGTCTGATTCAATAACATCAACTTTTGCCCAGCCACCTACACTCAGCCAGTCATGCCCGTTACCACCGGATACCGAGGATTGTCTTGGATCAATGCCCACAAAAGCGATGGCAAGTTCCCAAGATTACCTTGTATATTCCCAGCCTTTGGAAAAATAAAAACAGGTTGCACTTTTGCTGTACTCTGCACTGCATGGTGCGCTTGGAAGCGAATAGCAAGGTAAAGCTGCTTAGCCACCACGGCACATGCCTTCCCCCTCCGCCGTCCGTGCGTTGATCCTGTCAACGGCACACTCGCCGGTCCCGACAGTGTCGTTCCTTGACGGGAACTGCTCGCAGTAAATCTGTTGAAAGATTACCAATCATTCCATCTACTCGATGCGCTGCACTCACAAGTGGAAGGAGGGAGTGACGGTGTTGACATTGCACCCGGCCGACATTGCACCTTCCAAGTTTTCACAGAAGCTTGAAATCTCATTCTGCCACAGCACGCCAAGTTCGTTAACAAAGGCAACCGCATTTGCTCCTTCCGTCACCGCCGAGGCACTTCGGAGTTGCGCTTGGTACAGTACTGTACCTGTAAACATCAACCGTTACACAAGCGAGAGTTGCCGGCCGGAGACGAGCGAATGGTGGTTCTAGCGTACGGCATGAACTTCAGGCACCAAAGGAGGGGCCGGGTTCTTCCCTTCGCTCCATGAAGAGACAGGTCCGTCCACTAGAAGCCTCTAATGCTCATCCCTTCAGCTTATCAAGGCCAAAGTCCTCCAAAGAAGCGGTTAACTTAAGCTCTGACAACATCACGATTCCACACATTGAAAAGTTGCTTGGTTTAGCTACCAAGTTCATTGAATACAGCAATCGTCATAGCCACCATGTCTTCCTCTTCCAGCCTTATCCCCACCGAGGCCGTCGTCGGCACCACCGTTGCCATGTCGTTCATCCTTCTCGGTATGTCCCAACACGTCCACCACCACCACCACCACTGCCATCACGTCCCTTCCAAACTGAGGGCCCCCCCCAAACTAACCCCTTACCCTCCCCCATCTCAACAGGCAACGCAATAACCCAATCCTTCATGGGCGTCCCCGCCCTCCTCATCAACTTCCCCCACCCCTCCTCCCCTTCCCACGCCAGCGCCGCCAAACACCTGGGCGCCCAATGGCCCGTCTTCTGGAAAGTCGGCAACGTCTTCTTCCGGCCCATCTCCACCTTGGGCATCCTGGGGTACGGCTACGCCGCCTGGGCCTGTTCGCGCTCCTCCTCCTCTTCCTCCACCACCACCCAAGCCTGGTCTTCTACGTCGTCACAACAAAACGCGTGGAAGTACTATGCGTATTGTGCCTTGTGCCACTTGATCACGGTGGTGCACTCGGCGGTCAATATGCAGCCGATCAATGCCAAGATTGATGGGTTGAGGGAGGGCAAGACGGATGCGGCGCTGGCCGAGTATTATGCGAGGAAGTGGGCGAGACTGAATCTGGTTAGGTTGGTGATGCCGGCGGTGGCGGGGACGGTGGCGTTGTGGACTACGTTGAGGGCGGGGAGGGTTGGGGGGTGTTAGTAGCTTTTTGTGAATAATGGGAAGACAGACATGTGCACGAAGAATGGGCAATTAATGGACATGGACATGGTATGGCAGAAGAATCTCGAAGGTGACGACGGAGTACTGATGATTGTTGGAACGCGGTGAGACATGTTTCAATATTGCTAGAGACAAAAAGGAAAGAGTGAAGGAGGTACATGGGCAACAAACAATCGGGAGGAATGATGAGGGGATAATCGAACACAAGGGCGTATGTATGTTGCAATGTTAGCTCCGCTTTTATCAATGAAACAGAAACAGAGTTTCGGCGGAGAGGAAGTTCAGACAAGTGACCTGACTGTGAGAACGTTGTTCACCGTGATGGTTTGACGACGCCTCGCCCTCGAGCCATTTGTTCACAATGCTTATACCCTTATTTCTCCCTCCAGAAAAACTGTTGTCGTATCTCATTTGTTACAGGTCTTCTTCACTGGTCCTCTTCCCATCTTGTAGTCACTACGTGGTGATGGCAGGAAAAGTCCTATTCTAATAGATGATCAATTTCTTCTTCAAATATGCTGGTACTATCTACAGACTCCTGTGGCATCATCATCCAACCAGGGTATCTCCGCTAATATGATGAGATTTCTTTTCTTATTCTTCTTCTTCTTCTTCTTCTTCTTTGTCTTTAATTTCCCTTCCTTTTTTCCCCTTATTGAATATATGCCCTTTCCACTGTACCACCCACCTCGTTTCATCCGCCCGTCAGTTAATTAATAACCTTACCCCGACCTCCCCCCTCCCCTTCCTCCTCCTCCTCCAAACCAAATTTTCCCCAGCGCGAACCCCGCAACGAACGTCGCTCCAGAAACCCACTCCTTCTTGACAGCCCACACATGCCTAGAAACAGTATCCCCGTCAACAAAATGAACGGGAACAAGTAAGGGAGGAACAAACTGGTTGATAACCTCGATCATATCAGCAATGGTGGTGATGCTCCATCCATGTCCCTTCTTCTCTCCACTTTCATGTTCGTGGTCGTGGTCGTCCGACGCCTGCCAAAATCCCGAAGAAGAAGAATGAAAATGTGCAGACTCCGAACCAACTCCTGCTGACCCCTCAATAGAAGAATAAGAGCTACCACTACCGGAAGAAGAGAAAACTTTAATATCCTCCACGTCTTTGGCAAACCGGAGCCTCTTGATCTTTCTAGACTCGCTTCTCTTTGCTGCTAGGCGAGATAGTAGAGCTGAGGAGGAGGAGGAAGGGGAGGAAGAAAAGGCGTTTTGACCTACTCCTACTCCTTGGACGACGTTGGGGTCGTCTTCGGCTTCGGCTTCAAATTTGGCTTCATATGATGCACCATCTGCACCACCTTCAGTCGAATGCCATCCCACAGGACCCACACGGTCAAGACAGAATGAGTTCCGACCCTCGGAGGAAGGGTACTCGGTCGTGGTGCTGAATGTGTCGTCTAGCGTGTCTTGTAGGCTGTCAATGCCACCACATTGAACTCCCCTGTCTAGTGTGCTTGTCAAGGCACCATCGCGGTCAAGTCCAACAGTTGGGTTATTGGGTGGAGGTGAAATGCCCGTCGTGCTGCCCGGACTCTCGACTGAGGATACAGGATTCTGCACCGGCGATGGTGGGAGCTCGGTAACTGTCACTGAGGAGTGAGCGTCTTTGAGCTTGAGGGTGTCTAGATTGAGGTATTTTGCGGGTTTGTAAGTGAGTGGTGGAGGCGCTGAAGCCTCGTCGAAGCCCTTGGGGGCGTGTTTCTTCTTCATCTCGACTGCTTTGGCCGAGTCGACGAATTCTTGGATTCTGGAGATTTGGGACCCGCAGGGTGTGAAGGAGATGATGAGGAGGCATTCGTTGTTCCAATGGATTTCGGTGTTTGGGGATGGGGATGTTTTTGGGTCTTCTTCTTGGGACGGCTCTTCTGGGGCTGGTGGCAATGAGTGCGGTGAGTCCTCTGATGTTGGGGGCGATGATGTTGGTTCTGCCTGGGAGGAAGGGTTGGAGGAGAGATCGAGGGAGGAGGGGGGAGATAATTGTGAGTGTTCGGTGACTTCCGTGATGGGACTCAGGACTGTCGGTGGCCTGTGTGGTAGCTCTGGTAGGTCTCCCAAGATATTACTTAGGTCCACCGGCTCAGGTTCAGGGTTTCCATCAGGGGTTTGCTCGTCTTCTTCAGTCACGAAGAGAATGTCCTTATTCTTGGCCTCCACCTCCACTTTCCCGTCCCCCTCTGCCCCACTCTCCCCCTTCCCACCATTTGTCTCCTCCCTGGCCTTCAAAACCCCGAGCATCGCGCACCTCAGAATCACTTCTCCCTTGTCCGGGTCCTCCCACAGCTCTGTCGGCTTCATCTCAAAGCTCTTGAAGGCCGAGAAAACCATGGCAGCATGATGAGCAAAGTCCTCCTTTCCCCTCACTGGCATTCCCAAGGATTGGGGGAGAACCTCGTGCGTAAACTGGAGACTGAGTGGTTGAAGGAGAGTAGGTACGGAGAGGGAGCTGTACCCTTTGAGGAGGAGTCGAAGTGTTTTGAGGCGTGTATCCGCGAGGGACAGGGGAGGTGGTGGGCCGGAGGGGATAACAGGCTGGGCGAAGTTGTCCACAGGGTGATTCTGCGATGGAGGGGTGGAGGGTGTTGCCATGTTGGCGGTTGGTGATGGTCGATGTGGTTGATTGTAGCGAGAGGTGTTTGTTGAGGTTTGTGATGCTTAGTTACCTTGATGAGTAACGATCTTGAGTGGATGATGATGGCTTCTCTGAAAAAGACGGGAGAGTGAGCACTGAAAGGCTGTGAAGTGGCTGTCAAGGTGAGTGCGAGACAGGCTCAGCGAACTTTAGTTGGCTAGGGTGAGAAATGAGGGTAAAAGTTTTGGAGGACGGTGATGGACAAGTCCCCGAGTTGGGTTCACTGCCTTCCTTTTTTTTTTTTCTTCTCAGAATATGCAGGCAGGTACCACATGACTGGTGAAGGGTCATCAAACCTGAACTCACCCGGGCTCGTGCATCGCCAAAGCCCTGGCGCTCGTGCAGTCTAAGAACTCGTACATGGCCCTGCCGACCGGTTCGTACATGGTCTGTGCCCATTCTCCTGCAGAGGACGTGCCATGTTGTCCCAGAAAACCACACTCGAGCATGGGCATGATACATTGCAGACATGTTGAGAAGCCTGGAAGCTCAATGAATGCCGCTTGGAAAGGCTTGGACTGCGTGTCACGCAATGTGACGTTGTCGTTTGATGGAAGTTGGCAGTTAGCGATTGCGAGATCTCGGAATAGCCCAACATGTTCTCTAACGTTCTGTCTGGGGCCATGTCTGTAAAGGTGCAGTCGCGAGTGCTGCGGCGGTCACTGCCATTCCATTGGAATTTTCGTGTCAGTCAGTGTCATCGGTCATCGGAATTAACACTGTCCTCACGTCTCTTCTGTTTCCCACTTGGGTATCCAAGGAACTCTCAGTTGGGAACTTTTCAGTGGCTAACGGGGAACTGAATGGAAAGAGCATTTGTGACAGCTGGTGGTAGACAACTCCCGCCACCATTCTCACATTTTCACTCGTTCAGGTCCACTCCCCTTTCTACTTCTGTCACACCACTTGAACCCTGTCAAGCCAACACAACCTGTCAAACCAGCATCGGCACACTTGACACCATGACGTCCCCCACAAGGAGCAAGAAAACCATCCTCGTCACCGGTGCCACCGGCCAGCAAGGCGGTGCCGTCATTGACGCCCTCATGGACCTTGACAAGTCGGGCGACAAGTTCTCGATCCTCGCCGTCACCCGCAAAGCCGACAGCCCTGCGGCCCTTGAACTCGTCAAGAAATACACTCGTGTCAAGCTGGTCGAAGGCAACCTCGACAACGTGCCCGCCCTCTTCGAGTCGGCCAAGATTATTGCGGGCGAGCAGCAACTCCCCATCTGGGGCGTCTTCTCGGTTCAAGTCTCCATGGGCCCCGGCGTGACGTTTGAGGGCGAGGTCAAGCAAGGCAAGGCGCTCATTGACGGCGCCATTGCGAACGGTGTGCAGCACTTTGTGTACAGCTCTGTGGAGCGTGGCGGCGATGCAAGGAGCTGGGACAACCCGACGCCTGTGCCGCACTTTCAGACCAAGAAGATGATTGAGGATTATCTGAATGCGACGTGCGGCAAGCAGCCTGGGTCCAGGATGGGCTGGACCATCCTTCGGCCTGTGGCGTTCATGGACAACCTCAAACCTGGCATGCCGACGAGCCTGTTCTTGACTGCCTTGAAGAATCACCTAGGAGAGAATGATAAGTCTCTGCAATGGATTGCGGTGCATGATATCGGGGTCTTTGCGGCCAAGGTGTTTGACGACCCGGAGAATTGGAACCACACGGCGGTCGGGCTGGCGGGGGATGAATTGACGATTGACCAGCTCAGCAGGGCTTTCTCCAAGGCGACTGGGTATCCCATCCCGCTGACGTATTCGTTCGCCGGAAGTTTGTTGACGTTCCTGTCCAAGGAGCTCCGTCTGATGATCGGCTGGTTTGCGAGCGAGGGCTTCAAGGCCGATATTGAGGCGAGGAGGAAGGAGCATCCGGACATGTTGACGATGGAGCAGTGGTTGCTGAAGAAGAGTCAATTTAGCACGGGTGTTGACAGCGCCCAGATCGGGGCTTGAGGCATACCTCGAAAGTTGTCAATTGAAGCAGAGAGAGATGGAAATAAACGGAGGACACCCCAGAGGGGTTCATCCGATGGAGCAGCACTAGACAGGAAATTTCAACTGTTGCTTAAGGTATCGATTAAAGCACTTGAAAGATGAGATAACCAATCGAATACCTCTACCGTTTGACATTGTCTTTCAGATTCGTCCAATCTGTCTTCTTTCCGCCAGCAAGCTCTGCCCTGCCAAGATCACCCTTGTTTTCCGAGGTACAGCCAATAAGAGGGGGTGTTATTGACAAACAGGGAAGGTGGGGCACGTTCGCCAGGGCTCCCGAACTCAACCCCTAACAAAAGCAACCCCCTGAGCCCCTACGCTGAGACGCCCAGCCAAACACCCACCACAAGGCGATGCTACCATGTCTGACGGCCCCTGTTACAACAGCCCTCCTTCGAGCCAGATTGACCGCCCTGTCAAGGTACCCTCAGCTCCCGCTTGGGTTCAGGCGCTGTACCTTTCATTCTGGAAACGAGTGCTTCCGGCGTCAAGCTTAACTCGGCACTACCACACCACCAAGTGAAGCTGTTTCTATGACTGACAGGACTGCCTGGTTTGGCATTGGGTAGCTATAAAGCCAACCTTCTTCCCTCTTTGTGAGTCTCTCTCCCCCTTCATCAACACATCATATACCAAACTTCACTTCACTAACCGCCGGCCGGTCTTTTCGTTCACTGC
Organism: Neurospora sp. FGSC 26632; assembly: GCA_009804965.1. Lineage (NCBI taxonomy): Eukaryota > Fungi > Ascomycota > Sordariomycetes > Sordariales > Sordariaceae > Neurospora > Neurospora sp. FGSC 26632. The sequence goes on along the minus strand of RAOH01000139.1, from coordinate 1,007 downwards.
ATCCCACTTCTTGGCCAACCACCAGCTCGCCAGCCTTAATAATACCATCTACATCTTCATCCACCCAAACCGCCAAACCGCCAAAATGAAGTTCACCATCCTCACCTCCCTCTTCCTCACGGCTCTCTCCGTCAACGCCGCCGTCGTCGAGTCCGACACCTCGGTTCTCCGCCGGGACATCTTTGCCCGCCAAAATGCCAACCGCCCCGTTCCCAACGGCGCTTGCTGTGTCGCGAATACCAGCTTGAAGCAGGATGTTTGCAAGGTCAATGGCCAGTCGGGGAGGTGCGTGCCTGCTGGCGTTAACAACTGTGAGTACTCCCCATGTCGTCGGTAACTGTTAATAAAAGCTGATGGAGATATAATGACAGGTGGCTCCCGCTTGACTTGCATCGAGGACTCGAGGTTGACTTGCAACTCGGCTGTGTTGGAGAGAGGAAGGCCTTTGTGCAGACTTCGCAACGGTGCCTAAGGCGTTAGCGTTCGACAAGTGATGGGGGAAAGGGTCGGGTTGGTTGATAGCGACTACTAGAGTCCCTGGCTACCTTATGGGCTCGTGAAAACAAAAAAGAAGTGGGATTTTACCTCTAAATTAGTTCCATTGCCATCGTGCTGATAACCAGAACATCAAAGGTCATGGCTGCCCCCCCCCCCTCTGGGTATCATCTGGTATCCACCCCAGGGTAGGTACCAGGTATGCTTCTGACATGGCAACCCGACCATAATCAGCTCTGGTTATTGCACCACGATTCCGATACCAATATTCTTCCGACTCCTTGAAAGCACGTTGACTTGACTTGCTCTTATACACGGACGGACATTCTTTTATCAACCGGGTACAAGAAAGCACCAGGCTGGGTGTGACAAGGGCAGTGATATGGGCTTGGAACAGTAGTTCAATTCAGCTGATAAACTACTTTGGTCTCGAAGGCCTTGTTGATCCTTTCAACCTCCATGAGAAGGTCGGGCCTTAAGGCCTTCTTATACCAAAGAAGGTTGGTACGTAC